>MU834086.1:0-49625 GCA_029204225.1 Diphasiastrum complanatum | reverse complement strand
AAGCTTTCATTCCTACGTTGAATGTTGCATCTTCATGCTTCATAAAACAATAGAATGAGATGCTCGCCAATTGCATAATTTTCTCTTAAACACTTCCCTGATTTCCATTCTGATAAGACTAGTTATTTCAGGCAAAATAATATCACCCTGAAATAACGCTAAAACCTTGGGAGTTCAAAGACAGCAAAATAAGCACTAAGCACAGAACAAAAACAGGAGATCTGGTTGAAGTGGTGAAATACAGCAACAGACTGGTTTCCCTTTTTGAAGCTCTTCTCATCAAGGAAAGTTGTCCGCATGATTCTACACGTAGAAAACAAAATCAAACATAAATGACAGCCATAAGAAAGATAAGAAATCATCAAATATCAGCCATGCAAAAATAAAAGAAGGCTCAGAATCTGTTAGGAGAAAGTTACTACCCAGATTCCAAGCCCTGAGATTTGGTTTACTTTGTAATAAACAAAATGCATAGGCTTGGTATGAAAAAACTAGATGATGCAATGGCTACATGAATGAGCTCAAATTGTGTGCAGAGTCAATGTGATCTGGACTTCTGCTTATGGGGAACTAATTGATATGTACCTACGACAGCTCCAGATGTCTGGTCAGTGGCTAGTGGTAAAGGATGCCATCACTATTGTGTTATGAATAAACAACATATTAGGGCTTTACAAGACAATTAGGTTTTGATTGAGATCATGGATAGATGACCAGATTTTCACTTTCTTGGAAGTCTCAGAAGTATTGGGCCACTCACGAAGTGGTAGGGCTCACACTCTCCCAACCCTGAGTGGTAGCTTCATAAGAAGATTCCTCTTCATTTATACCAATTGCTTATGATTTAATTACTTGAGTTTTGTGGGGGACTCATTGCTCTTGCCTGTAGGGAATCAGCTATTGATTATACTTAGTGTTCTTTCAATGTTCTTAGTTGGAAAATTCTATTTAGCTTCAATTATATGGTCTGTTGTTCGTGTGTGATGCCAAATTTGTGATTATGTTCATAGGATGGTATTTAGAGCACTTTTTGGTACTCAGGTTCTTTTTTTTTCAGTTTCTTTTTGTTTTGATAAAAAACCCTAGTGTATTTTTGGCTCTTATTTCTCTTCAGTAGATAAAATTCCATTCTGGTTGGATAGTTGAGTTCCTCTCTACCGGACGCCCAAGAATATATTGAAGTTTTGCTTTTTTTGTAATAGTAGTTGTAGCAAACGTATAGCAACATATACCATCACATCCTTCTTCATGCCCCTCTCCTAACTTAAGTTTTATATTGATTCTGTGTCCGATGATATTTGAGCATCAAGACATTGGATTATAAGTTGAAGGCATATTTTGGCATGTATTGTTTGCATGATGCATGAAGATGTAGGTGGCTGTTGCTTATATATTTGGTAGGGGCAACTGCTCTCACATTCATGTTCATGCCCCTACTATGGATGACAGATTTGATGCTAGTAGCTACTACGGTATATGTACAGAGAGATGAGGTAGTACTTCAAGCTATGTGTGATGCTTAGTTGCCCGTTCCGGAACGGAACGCGTTCTGGAAGAGGTAGTACTTCAAGCTATGTGTGATGCTTAGTTGCCCGTTCCGGAACGGAACGCGTTCTGGAACACGTTCCAGAACACGTTCCGTTCCGGAACCTGACCAAAACATAATTTTAAAAAATGTGGGTGGTGCCACACTAGCATGGTACGGATTACCACATCAATCACAGGGAACCAAAAGGAGGACGACTAAGGAGTCCTCACTGTGGTGGCCGGGCTTTTGATTCTGACTAGATAAACCGAGAGAACAAGATTTTCACAAAGAACTCTTCTCATTTCTTGCATATCAAGATGCGTCCCTCACAAAGAAGGCAAATGTGGCCAGCAGCCTGCAGGCGCCTCTTTTCTTTAGAAGGTGTTTCTAAGTGACGCACCATGGCATGTGCATGTGGCCTCCAAAATATTCTACTTTAGATAGAGGTTTAGATCTATCAACCAACATAGACATGCAAATGAGACACATGCTCCTTTGGATGAGGTAAAGGATCATGGTTCACATGAAATTCAAGATAGCACAAAAGGTTCATTTAGATGAGGTAGAGGACAAACATACATGTTATGGGCCAAAAGATATTCCAAATAAAGCAAGGTTCACTTCATGAGATACTCAATCAAAAGCGCTGTCATGGGTCACACAATTTTCCAAACAGGACAAATGTTTATTTGAATGTTTCCCAAACCAATTCAAATTCTGTCAATTCGGTTTCTTCAAACCGATCTGACTCTAGGTCCCAAAATTTAAATCATCGAATTGGATACAAGATTTTCAAAAAAGTAGAAATTGATCTTCTGTATTATTTAAAGCAAAACAGAATAATTGTTGGATTAGGGTTTAGAGCACAAACTACATTGTCATAATCCGATTACAATTACCTAGGTCCTGAATTCCTAAATCTTCGTTCTTGATGATACATTGTGCTTTCAAAGCCCAAAACAAAGTGTTCTAATTGTTTAGTGTTATGATTTATCTCAGACTAAGAAATCATAAAAAGTTAAAAGTCAAACCTAAATTCTATGGGTAATTGAATAATCATCATGTAAGTTTTCAACTTTTAACGAATTAGTACTTGATGCTCACTGTTTGATAACTACGAACTACCAACTTAAGAAATGAGCCAATGACATCTAAAATGCGTAAGGACTAGTCTTGGTAAAGATTTGAATGGTTTCAAGATAATTTAAATTACAATAGAAATCATGAGAAATATTATACTCATAATAATCGATGAAGCAAAATAGCTTTTAAATGAGGAACTAAAGATAATTGTGCCAAAGAAAGTAAAATTTGACAATGATCAACCAACCATCTCTAATCGATTCTCACGAACTAAATTTGATGACAAATCAATGTGTTGTTCAAAGCAATATGATTTGGTAGAATACACTGCACATAGATAGTCAAAATTTTCTTTTTATCAACTCTTAGATGTTGTCTATGATTGACTCTTATGATGCTTACAGGCACATATGATGAAACAAGAAACATTGGTATGTTAAATAATGTAGAGGACCGAGTCACAGGATACTAGAGATGAGATATTGGCGCCATCTAGATGCAAGAGAGATTCAACGTATATGTCATGCAGCATAGACATGTGCAGAAGGACCGCCAAACATTTCAATGGAGCACGTGTATCTACAAAGTTGGATGTGTCACAAGATGCTATCAACGTGGTAGAGTAGTATCCATGTCATGAGGTAAATACAAATCATGCTCCGATAGTTCAAGTGGAGGCACGTGCTCCTCGTGATTATTATGCATGTTATTTTTCTTGCAAATCCTCATTTAGTACGACACTTCCAGTCAAATTTTTCCTGACCTCATTTACTATAAGAGCTGCTCCACCACATCTAGTGCATCTCTATATCATGTAAGGAAATCTAATGTCCAAATTGATATGGCATTTGAATCTTTGAGCAATTAAACTTGTCCTTGCTCTAAAAACCCGATGAATATTTGGAGAAATATCGACATAAGTAGAGGAGTCAGTATCTATGGCATACAAGGATGTCTCAAGAGGAAAGGAGCAAGCAACTATCAATACATCCGTCTTCAGGGCAAGATGATGTCCCACTAAACATATTTGTCACGACCAACCACAGAGAGTATTAGTCACAAATGATCCAAAAAAGGCATGCTACTCCACTTGGACTCCTACCCTCTGTTAATCTCAGCCTGGTGCATAGAATCCGAAGTGAGACCTGGGAAAGGTGGTAGACTCCTCTCCTAGTTCTCATGTGTCTTGATAAAAACCAACTATTGCCATCCTCTATAGAGTCAAAAAATCAAATGTTGTCGCTGAAGAATAAATCCAATTCAGTTCCATAATTTGGTGTGGATTGGAACTCGCAGTGGTCATGTACCCACAGCTTTCGATTCCCTTTCTTTCGTTCCTCAACCTATATGAAAGTGAGATCACCATCCATAAAGATATGTGCCCCCTTAAGCTTAGGCCTTAGCATAAGGGTTTCCCTCTTGCAATGTCATGATACAAATTTGATCGCTAGTGCTGATTGGTCTTTCTTTGTCCTCCAAGCTTTATCTAGTCCCATGGGTTTGATCCCAAGAGGAGTCTCTAGGAAAATTGTGGCCTCCTATGTCTCAGCTTGTGTTTCAGGGACTCCTCTTACTCGTTTATTGTGAGTCTTGAATTCTCATAGCTGCTCTTTTGTCAAATGTCACTAAGATCATGTCCACTATTGGAGATGCGGTCTTTTCAAAGTTTTTCCATACAACTTCCACCCGAGTCTTGATTTCTTCTTTATGTTGTTTTGATTCAGTCTCCAAGGCTTGAATTCGCTTGGAGGTTTCCTCCAGAAAGGGTTGTTGATTTGTTTATTTTAAGGCAGCCAGTTCTTCTCATAAATGCATGAATACTAGTGCTTTCAATTCATCTCATATCCATAACTCTTGAAGCTCTTTATCGCTTTTCTATTCCCCTGCCATGAGTTCTTGGATTTACTATTGTAATGGCTCCAACATGATGCTAAGCTAATGAGAAAAGGGCTAGTTGTAGTGGAGTAGAAATCACCCAAGTCTTCCATGATGTGTGTTTCAGGTCCCAAATAAGGGCTCTTCATTTGATGTTGCAATATTGTGTTGACATTTCTTGCATGTACATATTATTGTCGTCGCATGGACTCTCTTCCCTCAACTCACACAAAATGCTTTATCATATGTTGTATATAGAGTGAGTGGATTTCCATGTTAGCCTAACTTCTTCATTGAATGCTTCGCCAATGCCACCAACACCTGAAACAAACTCTTAGCAAGATAAATGTAAGATGTTCCAAGGCAATAGGGAGGTACAATGTCAACATAGAAAAAAATAAATGGGATTATTGGACTAACAAGGGACACTAAAAGTCGTCGATCTAAATCGCGAGTTTGAATTATGCTAGTTGGAGCCAAAGGCAGGTCGAATGTTGCAAAGAGAACGGTTACAGTAGAAGAAGGTCCGCCGCTCCAAGAAAAACCACAAATGCCTTCGCAACAAACTCATAACATCCTTTACAAACACAAATTGTTCTTTGTATCCACGCACCAAATTACTAAATTGTAACAACAATGCTTGTAATAGATGAAGTCACAAATAATGTTTCTAAGAAACATGACTTGTTGACAAATAAATTGTGATTCGTCAATGAATCTTTCAAGTCTTATTTGAATAAGAAAGAATTGGACCCTATTATTTTTGTTTCTTCCACCAGGCCCAATCCTACTCTAATTTGGACCAATTTGCAAAGTGGAAGGGGGGAGTCACACGGAAAGAGAAGGAGAGGAAACGAGAAAGGAGGAGAGGTAGGAGGAAGAAGGAAGAAAAAGGAGAAGGTGTGAAATTAGAGCTAAGAGAGCTGGGAGTTAGGAGAGAATGGAGAGAGACAAGGAGTTAGATCCCAAAAGTAGAAGTTAGAACTTAGAAGTTAGAGTAAGGACAAAACTTAAAAGTTAAACTATACGTATAACTTAGAAGTTAGGAGGAGGAGGAGGCATTCAAGAGAAAGGGAGGAGGAGGGAAAGGCTTAAGGTAGAACATTTTAGTGATAGGTACTTAGCCTTTCTCAATTCAATCACTTTAACATACCTAGATTTTATTCTCAGTGCATCTAACTAATTTTGGCAAATGTTCATGTCTAAATACTAAATGCTTCAATAGAGAATCAACTTAGAATTCTACCAATTGAAATTGACTTGTATGTGCAAACAAACAATTTTCAAAACTAGGTCAAAATTCTAGCTCATTTTAAACTAAAACATGTTTTTGAATTTATGAACTTCTTTGGCCCTTGAGACTGTTATCAACAAGTTCACAAATAATGTTTAAAGTCCAACAACTACTCAGCAAGGTCACACGGTTTCTATAGCTAGCACACACACCAAGACCAGAATAAGAGATTAAGAGAACTCTGATTATAAAGGAATGAGCAAAGCTCTATACAATGGAATGAATCTACGGTGTGGTGCCAGCCTTCTGAAATACTTTCTCTATAGCTTGTGAAAAGCCAAAAGCAAAAAGCTAAAGCTAAAGGCAAAAAGCTGATTGTTATTATTGCTACCTATTTTGGGTAAAGACCCATAATGATTTACTAAGTAATAAAACCAAGTTATATCCTAAAAAACTAGTGTGCCCACCTATATGCATGAATTACTATATTGACTTAGAATTTACTATAAATAGAAATGGCCCCTATAATAGCACGCAAGCATGGCCAAACTAACATTAGGGGTACAAATTAAACATATAATTCCTAACAAAAACAACAGTCATTAGACCTAGTAATGCATCCATTAATGAGGCGTGAAATAGGTTGCCAACATATTTACAAATTGTATCAAAACTATAGCAATTGCTCAATCAAGGTCATGGGGCTTCTAGAGTGAAAACAAAAATCGTGTACTTATCACTACAATTTTAAACTTATTTTCTAATCAATTTTTGATAAATTGTACCTATGGGAGTGGGTTTTTGAGTTTCAGCTCCTTTGAACAGATGAGTGCCAAGTTTCATTCTATGATCCTTAATAGAATTTTGTCAAGGTTTCAAATCAACTAATGAGCTTCAGTCGCCTTATAGTTGAATAAAACCTAGTAGGTTAAATTGGTCAAACCATTATGTCCTAGGTGGACGTGGCAATTTGACCTAAAATAGACAAAATCTTCACAGTGTTTGTGCACACACATCTAAAGTAGATTCTTGAACTAAGGTGTGATGACTATGGCATCCAGTTGAGTCCAAGGAGCAAATCGTAGTTCATGTAGAGGCCAAAATCATGGGTTTCTGGTTCGAAATGTGATTCATGAGGCATATATACACATGAACTTTCAAAAAAGCTTTTAGAACTAAAGTGCAATGTCACACAATGTTTTAATTTGCTTCCACAAATAGCCATGGTCCCATAGGTTCGATCGTTTGTTAGGTCAGAAAATGTTTTTTAGACTCCTTTTGGATGCACTTCTAGTATTTGAATTACAATTTTTCGGCCTAAAATTGAGTTTAATTTCCTCACTCAAATAAGCTTTCATATTTGTCACACCACGTTCAAGGTGAATGCAATTTATTGATTAAAGTGATAGGGAGGGCGAATGAGTGGGATCATGCGAAAGTTCTTCGACATAAGATAGCCACAGCAAAGCGATGGACATGTAACTATCATCACACAAGCCACACAAGCGGCTTAATGCATATTTAAGCACACCTTCTGAGCTTGCATATGGCTTCGAGGTTGGATCATGCCCACAAAAGCTCTCGACCATGATTGCAAGACCAAGAGCTATACCAAGAGAGGAGATTATTCCTCCAAATGCAATTGAACATTATCACCATGACCTAACTATTGTTTTTGAAATTTGAACAATGAAATTGTCACTTGTGCACACTACAATGTCATAGATGTGATTTGGAGTGTGATTTGTGTGATTGTAAGTTTATTCTATCGTCTTTTATTTCGTTTGTTGCAATAGGGTCATCTCTTCGGCTAGGCATGCATCCTCTTCATGTCTCAAGAGTAGTGAGGATGAGACAAAGCCCGAAAGCTGGCACATCTTTTCCACGTGCAGGGTATAATACATTGTTATGATTCAAAGTAAGGTAAACACGCAATCTGTGACGAATGCACAATAACCACCCAACCATAGAAGCAATGTTATCTCACCCCATGCATTGGAGCTATGGACACGAAATCATGCACATTTAGGTCTCAATCAATCACAACGTCCCCATACCCCCACAACCTACCTTCAACCATTGCATACCTACATCTTGAGGTTATAGAAGCTACCATCATCACCATACCACGTGAATGCAAAGTTCTTAAATGGCAAGATATCTAACTATATTCTGATAGCTCCAATCAAAATGTAGCATGGGAAGCATGCTCAAGCCATTGCCTTTCCAATAAGAGCTCGCAAAGTTGTTGAATTGGTCACAAAATCCTAAAACCGATTCACTGATCGAAAAATTCTAGGACCGGTTCGAATAGGTCGAATAGGCCGACTTGGCCGATTCCGATTCGACACGATTCGAAAGGAAGGAAACTTTAAACCATCCACCCCTCCAGTAGGATGAATTGTCCCATTCCATTGAGATCCACCTCTATAGGATAGTACAGGTGAGGTCATCTCCAACAACATGGCTATGCTCGGACAATTGACACATAATGCATGCACTACCCATGAGTCAACAAACAAGAGTCGCCTTACATACCACAATTGTAGAGAGAGGTTCAGAGTGTGGGCAAGGACTAGAGCTCGTTCGTTCATGGAGATAGCCTGAGTGCTAGCATCATGATTGATGGTTGGAGTGATGACAAGAGGCAACACATCATTAATATCTTATTAATAAGTAACTTCTCATGTGGGCAACATGTTTTGAGAACCATCAACAAATCGGCACCGACATCATTTGTTTCAGCTAAGTAAATGACAAATTTAGATTTCAATGCTCAATGCTCATTGTTAATTGAAGCTTTAATCATTACAATGCTCATTGCTCAAGAGTCAATGCTCATTAGAGTTTCTAACATGTCACATTTCAATTCTAATGCTCAATGGTTGCTCTATTCTTATAGGTGAGCACATGTATTAACATCAAGCAAGCCATTGAGGATGCCGTTACTGGCAATGCCTCGAATTGCAAGGCCAGGAAGATTTGGTGATGGCAAATTACCCCAAAAATCTTTTGGACTCCATGTGCTACACAACCTCGACCTGTTGATTGAAGAGATTGCACGTAAATCCACTAGGCTCCTTGAGAGTCGAGTCTTTGCGTTCATCATTAAATCATTTCATTGTCGATCATTCTAGTTTACTAGTATCTAAAAATCTACAATCTAAATTGTACATGTTTTTTGCTTTTGTCCCAGTTCTTCCTTTGGTTGAAAGAGGTCCTTGATACAGCATAGTTCTTGGTGAGATTTGTCAACAAGAAATGAAGGTGATCACTCCCTCACAATTTATAAGGAATTAAAATTTTGGCAATCATGAGACCTGCTCACCACGAGGTTTGAACTTTGTCATCTCATTCTCCATGCCCATTGCTCAATGCTTTGCACTTGGAGGTTGGCTTTGAAATCTATATTAATAACGCAAACATTGGGTTTACAGCTTAGTGTATCTGATGGTTTGCTTGATGCATTGTTTATGTTTCAGGTTTGAATTCATACTTATAGTCTTGGAGCTCATAGTACAACACCCTCAGGCAGATGGTTGTTTCCAACCCATGGCCAGGGTGGAGCTGATTGATTCAGGCACATTAAGACTATCGACTTGTCATCGATCTTCTGGGACCAAGCGAGGTCCAATCATTGTTGGGCTACAACCACTACACACAATTCTACAGCTCACAGACAAAGAGGGTCCACCATGGGCCTTCTCTATGAGTTTCATGGACGGCATGAGTGAAGCAATTGTGGTGGAATTTCTGATTCAACTCCAACCTTCTATCACACCTACAAGAAATTTATGGTTTCTGCAACAGACAAGAACCTGTAGAAATCCATGTGATTAAAATCTATAGCATAATTTGCGAAAATGAATTGTTAACTGTATCTTAAACAGAGTCTGCAGTTTTACTCTAGTTCTTGAACAAGGTCTTCATTTTACTTTAGTTCTTAAACAAACTACATTTTTTACTCTAGTTCTTGAACAAGATTTGCAAAAATACACGACATCCTGAACAAGGAGCCAATGCAGGTCATAACCTATATTTTTATCTAAATCTTGAACAATTCAAGCTCTGCATATTCAGTCACAATCTTGAGCAGGAAAATCTCTTTATTTCATGACCTGAAGATCTTCAACAAGCAATCTACAGAATTGAACGTGATCTTGCAGAGCTGTATCCAAGATCGAACATTCATTCTCCTAATGTTGATCTTGTTCCTCGTGATGTTTTGCGTGGGTTTACCTCAAGAAGTGCCTTAAACCCATGAGACCAATGTTGGGTCTTTCTAGCAACCTCCATGGCACCTGACTCAAAAGAGGCATTCAATGCCCTGAGTCTCATCTTGACACAACTTGATTACTTAGCATCGAACTAGCATGCCACTTGCATGTCAAAAAGTCTTTATCACTGCTTCTCTCACATTGCCCGACTTGACACCCACGGCAGGTCAAACCTCTGCGCACTTCACAGTCCATTACCTAATTCTCTTAAACTAAAGAATTGTGACCTATTTGTAACCTAATCAATTTCACGTCTCTTTCATATCTGATTGCTGGCAATTGGGAGACCTGTTGTCACTATCAATAAGCATCAAATGATCTTGTAAACAACAATAAACAACAATTTTGGATCAAGGATTGTATATACAATAAAGCCAAAGACATAGGCACAATATGATCATTTCACAGACTTTCATTCTTTTATCTTATGCACATTTCTCAAAAACCAGAGAGTTATGTTGCACACTCAACCTCAAATTGGTCTATCCTCGGAAATCACAACTTTGTAATGTTCATTCCGACATCAAGACTGTCAACTAAATCCTTGGATCAATTAGACCCATTTTTATGTGTTTTCCGTCATCACTAGTAACACACCTTCTACAAATCATTCCTCCTCAACAAGACTCCAAGCCAGATCTTTAATCTCCTCAAAGATCATGAAGATCTCACCAGCCTCCAATGAGACACACTTCACAGACTTTCTAGACCTCCATTGAGAATTCTCAGACTACTCAAGAAGGGTTGTCAGACAAGCAACTACTCTAATGGATCCATCTTCAAGAAAAAGGCTAGATAAATTACCAACGGTTTTCACAAATTCCTGGAGTTGATCACACTAAGACATCCAATCCAATGATCAAGATTACTTCCATTGTTTCAGTTCGTGATAAAGTTGTTGCAGAAGTCCATCAAAAAGATCGCGACTAGCTTTCTTCAATGGACCTCGTTAAAGAAGAAAATTTGTGAAGCGACTCAAAGGATTCATTAATCCAAATCTTGAACATAAAGTATGCACTTCACAATCCTTCACTCAAGATTGCCAAGACACCTTCAGTCAACAGCCCCAGGCAAATCTTGAGTCCATCAAGACTCACAGAAAGCTTTGTATGGGTTAAAGCAAGCACCCAGGGCATGGTACAGTCATATTGATGATTACTTTCAAGCTTACATACCATGTGCTCTTTGCCTTCATCCTCAAAACCTTGTGGCTGCTCCATGTAAACCTCTTCCTTGAATTCTCCCATTGAGGAAGGCACTTTTGACATCCATTTGTTGAATGTCCCCAATGAAAATAGGCTACTACTGCCAACATAGTTCTTATTGATGCCACAGGGAGTGAACGTTTCATCATTGTCAAGCCCTCCTGTTGAGCAAAACCTCTTGCAACCGTCAACAAGTCTTGCCTTATGCTTTTCTATTTTGCCACTTGCCTCATACTTGGTCTTGTAAACCCCACTTCAAATGAGGATAGACTCTCCCTTACTGAATGACTAATAACGTAGCCTTGAAAAGTATTTGACAAATTGTTCAAAGCTATTGAGACTGTGTCCCTATCACTGATCCAACTACAGCAAGTTGGTCTTAGAGATCTCTGATCTTCGTAATGTGCTCAATAACTGTATCATCGGATTTTATTCTGATTGTATGTAGTTTGTTCCACAAATAGAGGACTCTAGCAGTATTGACGATCTCATACATAGACCTCAATATCTCCCACGCCTCACGAGGTCCTGCAGCACACCTAATGTGAGCAATAATGTTTATCCTTCACATAAAGGTTGATCGATACGATGTGCCCTTTTATCCTCACTTGATGTAATCTTTCAACTCAGGCTCAGAATCTAGAATAGGCTCAAGCGTTGTGACTATGTCCCAACATTATCTATCCATGAAAATGTTCTACATCTTAAACTTCCACATCCTATAATTGGTTCCATCCAATCTACTTGACTCATTGAGTAGACTCTCACTCAGACCAGCCATGATTGATTCTCCAATCAAACAGAAGAAATTCTTGTAAAAATACTCAAGAACTCAAGTGCTTCAAGAAAACTAGGGTTTCACCCAAACTAGGCTATTATGCCACTTGTCAAATACCCCAACTGTCTCTGTTCTTGTCTTTGCACACGTATGGCCATGCTATGCCTTGCACAAAGATCTACTTTGCACCATGGTCAGATCTCCCTACAGTAAAGTGCGCCTACTTCTCCCACAAGTTTGCTCCCTTCAACTTTTAGTAAGTGCCTCAAAATCCAATGACTTTGGCATGGTTGCACTCCTCTTATCACTAGTTGTCCACCTAAGTTCCTATTCTAGAATTGACTACTCTACAGAAAGTGCGCCCACTTTCAAGTTAGCTCCTCAATCAAAAATCTGAAAAATGATCTAGAAGTTTCCAAGCTTTCTCAAATCACAAGTAAACAACCTGCTCTGATACCATGATGAACATATAAGTCTATCTATGAAGTATCTTGACCTCAATTAGGAAGCTTAAAGGAAACTTGCTATGAAGCATCAACAATACAAGGAAAGCTTAAGCACCACAAGAAACCAAAATTAGGAACTCCAAATGCTTGATTGATTGAGAGAGGACGATGTGGACCTCCTGGAGGGTGAATCCCCCCTTACTTAAATAGAAACTGTATAGGTGTCATCACCAGCTTGAGTCTATATGCCACATGGCATGCACACTTGGCCACTTGGACCCAGCTTGCAGTTACTTATTTTAAGTTACAAGACGGGGGTACTATGTATATTCACAATTAAATTGCCCCCACAACAAATTGCATAACATAATACCATGTAAGTGCCCAGGGCCCATAGGGGTAAAATAGGCATCATATCTCAACACATGCAGCATTGTGAGTCTATTGCTATGATCAAGTAGGCTTGCTTGATTGCTTGTGATTCAATCAAGGTTGCTTGAAGTTGAGATTTACAAATAAAAAATTTGGACTTTTAAAATTCGTGGATTAAGGTTCCTAAATAGTAAGTTGGACTACCTAATACCTCTTGAGTCGTGGATTAGCCCTCTAATAGCTGCAAGTCTATGCATGCAAGACCTATGAATCAAGCTGCATCACGAGCTCAAGATACTAAAGAAGCATTTGGAGAGCAGCTTGAGTGGCTCTAACAAGGAAACTAAAGGAGGAAACTAAAGGAGATTAGAGCAAGGTATCTCCAACTTATGAGGGATCAAAAGGAAAATGATGACGACGACGATGAGCAACAGGCTATGAGGCTACCTCCCTATATGAGGATTAGGAGGACTAATAGAGATCATAGATCATCGATTTGTCATGAGTCATGAATAAGCAGTGAGGAATTATGTGACCTTTGAGTCAGCTCATATGACATCAACTATTAACTTTATAGTTCATTGTTCGGCTATTTGATTTTGGTTTTCAATGTTCTGAAATTGAACGATATTCAAATGTTTAACCAGTGTACGAAGTAATGGATGTTCGATGATGGATCATGGATACATCATTAAATTACAATGTTAATTGAAAGTTGAAACCAAGGAATCTAGATGATGGATTACTACACAGTCCAGACAGCATAATTGATTATTGTAGTTTTGTGAAGTTTGAATCGTGTCATTGCCATGTGCATTGTGATACTGTAAACATGAATTCTGGTTTCAACTTTCTACAGGACATGAATTGTATGTAATCACTAGCAATCTATTATCTATAAGAAACATTGTAGACATAAGATATTTTTTAGCACAGTCTTAAAACTTTGCAGATTTTTTACCATCCAATTTTTTGGATGGATCTTGTTTAAAACCATGTTCATGCTGATTCGTACGGTTCAAACAGCCCCATTTTGAACTGGGTGGAGAAACAAAGGCACAAGATTATAGTGCCAAAATATAAAAGTGGAAACAACCGATTCGCATTAAATCACACAAATATTGACAATGAAATGTTTCTAATAATTTTGTTGGTGATCAAGTACATCTCAGAACCTCATCACAAATAGTGAAATAAATACCCACGACGTGATAATCCTGGAACTCTAGATTGTATCTAAATATAACTGCTAGCATCACAATTTCCAGCTAGCCCCGCCCCAAAGCCAACAAATTTTTGGCCCAGATTCCGTGCCACTTGGCATGGACCTCACTCTCATCAGACCTGCAATGCCCTAGGCACTAGGCTCTAGAGGCCTACGCTTCTTATGCATCTCAGATTCACTCTCAACCCAGAAGCGGGAAATGTGCAACATGCAGCACTCCACAACAAGTTGTGCACTGATTTTATGTCCACACTCAAATTCTTCAGAAGTCGCCATCAATTCTTATAGGAGATGAAAAAGCATCCTCAAAGAACGCACTTCCCCCTGTTCATGTGCTCATCAACCTTTTTTATGGGTTGGCTGTAGGTGCATTAATGCAAAATGCCGGGATGGGATGCACACGATCTTTGATCGAGAAAGGTCTAACCATCACATCTGTGGCATCCTTCCTGCCTCTATGGCTCATTGAGATATATTGATGTTAGCAGGTTTTGGTGCAAGGAGCTTATTATTGGGAAGTGTGTCACATCATGAACAGCTCCAAGTGCAAAGCAGCAAGTGTCTCAAAATAATTTGTCCTTTACACAATCTTTGCAGTACGATAAAATGATATTTGTTTCTTGAGAAATAATATGGCGCATGGTAGTGCGACTCACACACCACTCCTTGCAATAAAATATAATGGTATTGTTACTTGATATTAACTTGGTGCATGGTAGTTCTTAGTAGGTTGTGGCCCTCCAATTTGCAAAATTAAATCACAGCATAAAACATTTGTATGAGTCTGCCAAATCTGTCACCAATTGGAACATGTACATATTGTGCGTATGGCATGGGTGTCGTCGGCGGACAGCTCAATAATTTGTCAAGCTTCATGTACTTTTGCAAGGTGCTTGTTATCCACATTGACCCTATCAGCTGCTTGTCTAGATAACTGGACACAAGCAAGCTTGTACAGCGTCAAAGCAATTGCAGTACTGATTCAACTGGCTCCTGTATCTCAGGTACCACTCCTTTTCACTTCAATAAATGATCTCATTTCAGACACTCATCCTTGAAAAGAGGCCAACTTGTGTGATACGTTTCATCTCCCTGGTGGCACCACCCTACATGCCAAGCATTGCTATCCACCTTTCCCCACCTGATTGAAAAGCTGAGATGTACCAACGTCAAGAACACCACACACACATATATTCTTGGGTTCTCTTCAACAACGGAATTTTAAGTATCCAAACAATTTGAAAATCTAGGCACTGTACTAAATTGGATTTCCACTTGCAAACTGTGTCAACTTTTGATAATTCACGAATTACATCAGCAAAAAGAAGAAGTTCACACTGTACAAAATAACAACAGAATAGTAGCACAACAGGATCCATCAGAATTGCCCTAGCCTCAGTCACGGATGATAAGAATGGTTCATCAAAATGAGAGCTAATTGCACAAAACTGGCTTTGTGTTTGCTTTCTCCTTCTGCTGAGGGTAACAAAAGGTTGTGAACAGTACAACCAACCATCTTCTGAATGCCAGCACATGACAATCCTTGTGAACACTAGAATCAAGCTTAGATCTAGAAAACAACACAAAACAAATGTCTTTGGACACCAACACAATGGAGATCCCATTTTTGGCTTCAAAATGCGCGCTACACACAAGATGTCCGAGTTTATGACCTTTCAATGACCTCACACTAAAGAGCGACCAGCTTGATCTCCAGTTGCATTTTAGGATCCTAACTCTTCTAGTATGTCTTATGGGTGTTTTCGAGATCAAGAAACATCAAACCTGCTCACATTCCACATCCTAAGACCTGCTATTACCCTCATTCCAGCTATTTTAGATAGCAAATGGAAAGAGGAGCAAGGTTTGACATTGTTTTGCTGATTTTTGGGTGTTTTTTTGTGGTTATAGGCCTGTTAACATGTTCAAGTGAAGGGCCAGGTCGTTGGCAGCATCAACGTCATGGCTTGGAGCTACTTTTATGTAGCCACAGCACCCGTGTCTCCTCCATCTGAACATGAAGAATATACCTGCAAGGGAGGTGGAGCAACTAGCCTGCGCTCCCTTCTACGGTGAGGATTTCGATAACTGTGGTGAAGAAGGAAGAGAGAGAGACACGTAAACTGAAATAGTAGCTTGAGAATTGTGGTAGTATCTGAGAGACTTGCCAGTACACGATGGAAAGGCGAGTTTTGAAACAAGTGACTAGCCGATACGGTGCATAGATGACAGGTGTCAGCAAATGGGTTAACATGTGAATACCTTTCCAACTATACAAATTTCCAATTTAGCAAAATTGCAAAACACACAAGGAGCTCACCAGCAAGTGCACAAAGATACAATAATCAGTACACAGTTTCTGCCAGTGAGTTTTCACTTTTTATAACAAGAGCTTAGTGAGTCTTATGCTTACACTATGAGATGTAAGACCGATCATTTCTATTATGAAGCTGATTATTGTCAAATTTCTTATCCCATCTTAATTCTGTTGGAGGCCCAAGCTTGTCCCATGCTTCAGATAATTTTGATGTGTCAAGGCAGTTTCAAAGAAAAAAGTCAGATTCCAAGTGCTTGCATGGTCATCAAGCACAAGCTTAGTACAACAGTCCACCTGTTCTTCTCCTCTAATTCAAAAGCAGCCTATCCTTATTTCAGAAATATTCAATCACTACTGTCATTATGAACACTCGGAGTTGTATACCTAAATGCTGAAGGCAACCATAAGTGATCATTTGTTTGCCCCTCTTAGAGATTCATACATATCATGGTTTCTGGTGCTTGCTGACAACATTCCCAACAGGGAAAGTCTTCCAAATCTGAAGGAGCTATGACAATACTCTAATCACTTCAACTTGATCAGCAGTGCAGCACCATTACCTTTAAACATGTTGAAATTTACTAACCTTTATGGCAATTGTGGAATCAGTCGCGATTTTTATGGTGGAGAGAGCTGGAAGTATGGGCCTCATAAACTCTAAAATCTTATTTGTTAAGGCTGCCCAGCAAACTTACGAAAAAAAAGCCTCTCCACTAACAATGGTGAAATGTTTAGAGAGCCGGAAGTAAAATATCACTAATATACTTTATTGCAACAAAATCTGCTATAACAAAGGCATGAGGTGTGGGACAGAAACTTCAGTCTTTGTCAAACTCTTCTATACTCGTTTTTTTCTACAAGAAGACATGCTGCCAACCTGGTCATTAAGCTCGAAAACTTATCTGAAGAAGGAACTAACGAGACCCATCTGTGGCATTCTTGTCTGCATAGAGCAGAGTACACGAAAAACTGTTGTGGCTGCTCATGCATCCAACTCCCATTGGCAGGACTACCCAATTCCTATAAAATTACTAGTTCACTAGCTCTGTTTCGAAGGGTGCAATGCTCCAGGGGCCAAATATAGACAGAAGCGACAGGATTCAATATATAGACAGAAGCGACTCAAATTATGCTGAGAACCATTCTTTCAGACCAGTGGGAGATCTATGATATAAAAAAAGAGGGTAATGTGTATTAAAAAAGCGTGAAAATATAATCAGATTCCAAAAGTACGGAAACATGATATCTAATGAAAATTTACCCTTACCCCATCTGCGAAATTGAATTCAATATTTTTTCTCGAATAAAAGGGTTACATTTGTTACAGGTTAACTGTTTTTTCTCGAAAGACGGGCTTATTCATTTCTAAGTGTAACGTGATGAAAAACACCAGAAGTTGCTTGGAGCATGTGAGCTATGCAAAATCAGTAGGCGATGTTGCTCTAGGCTTTTTGTTTGAAGCGCCTCGATTATTGTGCTTCCAGACTTTGAAAACGTTCCGTGTTACACCAATTTCTGTACACATTTTGTCTATTTCCACCTCATCGTGTGTATGAATCCCTCCAGCCTAATTTCTCAGCTAGACAAAACATCTTGTCTTTCTGATCTACAGAGAATTTCGTTCTGAACCTCTTCTTTACCCCTGGACGATGAGGAGTACAAATTCGTGGAGGCATCCATATCATCAATGTCACTATGCCTGGATCCCAATGCCCGTTAAGGAAGGGCGGATAAAAGCTGAGTAGATCGAAGATCGAGAGGTACCTGTGGTGGTGGTAGACTCATCGGGCCGTTGCCTTTCTCGCGATCCCTTCGAAGATGTTGGCATTCTACACACGACAGCGACGGCTCTCCTCCTCTTCCCTTCGATGGAAATTGCGATGGCAATCACAGGCTGCACATTTAAGAGCCTCCGCCGTGCCTTCTTCCCCGCTAGGTGAGAATTCTCCGCATCCATCTAAAGCATGACCTCCAATGCTAGCCGCATGGTTTTTCAAAACATTCCATGTACTTTACAGACTTCTTAACTCAATCTCTGATCTGCGATTTTGTGGCGAAGTACATTGCGACCATTCACCACCTTAACCCTATCAAAAAAAGTTCCAAAGCTTGAAGGTTTCGGCATGGTCAGATCTACACTGTGGGAAGGAAAATCCATAATAAATCTGCTCCAGCTTGTGAAATCAGATGTCTACATCCATATAACTTCCACACATTCATGCAGGAAAAGGTAGTAAAGCTGTATATCTATAATAGAAACTTCACACATATATTTTCTCACTCCACAATGCTCAAAATGAATGAATATTTTCTCACTTCCAATGCTCAAAATGACTGAATATTTTCTCACTTCCAATGCTCAAAATGAATGAAGAGTTTCTCGCTTCCAATTCTTCAGAAAGGAATGGTCCAAACATCGAGATGATACATATTGACAGTATTCGAATCGTTTCAGAGTCTAACTTTTTGCTCCTTCGAGAACAGAAGTTCTACAAGCTGCAAACATCTCAGAGAAGGGGGTGGGATCCATTGGAAGGCAGATCACTGTTTCCTTTCATGCCGTACACCACCTATCTTTCGCCTTTTGATCTGGTTTCATGACAACATGATTGCAATCCTTTGAATCATGGAAAATAAATCAAACTGGTAAAACACTCCATCATAACATTCATTGCATTCACAGAGCTGTAGCAAACAGGCATCGATCGGCATGGCAGAAGCCAATCCTTAAGCACAAATGCAGACACGATACTCCTTAGTCCAAAAATGTAAAGCGACATTGACCAACAAAGAAGCATGTATAGATGAAAAGATGGATGGATCGATCATCGGGAAGCTGTAGTTTTGGGGGGCAAAGGATGCATGCCACATTTGTGAAAGTATTAAATTAAACATTTTTTATAATAAAATTACATAGTTCGGGATTGTGGACTGGTACAAAGGATTTACAATTATTTTTATTTTGCTTCTTTTCGCGTTTCTTTATCAATTTTTTACGCACCATTGTTTTGTTGATCAGAGGCCCAAATGCTCAGGGAGTGCCTACTAGAAATTGAGTTTAACTCTCACACACGAACTGCATGCCACCACAACATCGATGTATTCGCACATGATAAAATATTTATTCACTCTATTTTGGCAATATCTTTGCCATTTTTTTTCGTACATTGTTCTATCGATTAGAGGACCAAATGTAGCGAGCAATGCTTACTGTGTACTTTTCACACATGTGAGGACCATCAATTCAATGTGGTTGATCTTCTAAGGTGGGTTGTGATTACACATAGACCATACTATCAGGATTGACAATTCTTAAGCAAGAGCACACAAAACAATCATTCACCACACATAATTCGCTATAGGAGATAACTTTGATTGCAAAAGGGAAAGTATTGAATTGGCTTGCTCTCGGGTAGAGAGAGAATAGTACATGTACCTTCTCGGGTAGAGAAGAAGATGGAGAAAAGACTAAGTGTTGAACTCTCAAAACTACGTGTAAATGAGATCTCTCTCACTCTTCATGGTAGCTCGAGATCCTAGGAGTAGTAGTAATCAAGTATACTAGATCTCTTACATAGCAACTCCAAATTTGATTGGTCCATTGAGTTTGTCACCTCCTACATTAGATTGGACCATTTCTATGCATCTCCTCTTTTGATTGGTCACATGACAACATTACAACATGAGATGAAATATCACTAGCCCTCTACCATCTGATAAATTTTTACAGTTTTTAGGACAAATAATGATCGTTACTTAACAATCATAGAGAGTTATTGGTTGCTTAATCAATGGATCTATCAAGTTCTACACATTAGATCTTGATCTAGATTCACTACTCATGGATTTAAGCAAGAGCAATGGATCAACACATCATAAATTAGTGAGAGCAGCCTCACACATGTGAAAAATTGTCCACAGTACGGCTTGCACCTGAAACAACAAGTACAATAGTCCTAGATAGCAATCACTCATAGAAATCACAAGACAAATGACTAGTAATCTCACAAAAGTGTAGAATGCAAAAGTCTCATCAATCTTCATAGCAAAATGATGATCCTTTTATGGATCAAGTACATCCATGAGTCTGGTTACAATCCAGCAAGTCTTCACACGTGTGAAGAGTGCCACATCACCTCAAAATCTATCCATTTGATCCATCCTTGATCCTTATCCAAAAGTTGACCTTCTAGAATATGGCTAAAATCAAAAGCTAGTCTCCTAGAATATAGGAAATATTCCCATACAAAATAGGATCTAAGAAAAATGTTCAACTCTTATCTTCTGGTACTCTATACAAACGTGTGAAGATCCACTTGCCATGTGGGAGCATTTACTCATGCACATACAAGGAAAGGCTAATTTCTAGGTGACTAGTCAACTTGACTAAAAAAACTAGTCATATCATGTTCACACTAACTAGATTGATACAAAATCAATTTAGATATATACAAGTATGAAAAGTACATCCTTTTCCACACGTGGGAATAGGGCTCCACACGTGTGTGAAATCAGTCATCAACATTATTCTAATATTTGATCAATATCTACAATAACCAATGTCAAGTGAGAAGTGACAATTTTCAACAGTCCTCCCTCACTTCTAACTTGGCAAATCTAATGTACATCTATCTACAATTACAAGAGCATATTCTTAACTTAAAAAATGGATCTTTGGACAATGGCTTGGTTAAAATAACTCAGCTATGCATTCGGATGATGGACATGATGTAAGTTGCACCTCCTTGGATTGTACCTTCTCCCTCACAAAGTGGTGAGCTATCTCAATATGCTTTGTTCTAGCATGGAAGATAGGATTTGAAGCAATTGAGCGAGAAGCTTGATTGTCACAAATATGTAAGGGATCTCCTTGGCCTCTAGCACATGTTGTTCCATCAAGAGTCTTCTTAGTCATAGGAGCTCTTTGGTGTTGAAGTCAATGTCTTGTACTCGGCTTCACAAGAAGATAGTGAGATTGTATCTTGCCTTTTGGAAAGCCAAGATATACTCCTCCACAAAGAAAAGTTGCAAATGCACTAATGGCTTCCTATCCATCTTGTCACCTGCAAAATCTGAATCCGAAAGTACAAATCCCTGATGTGCATGATATGATGATGTCAGCAGAAGAGTGTTAGAACGTGCCTAACCCACCACTCTTCTAATCCATGATTAGTTATAGATTGTTTAATCTATCTAATCAGAGATGCTACTCTGAATGTATGCAATTACTAGATGCATAAAATACATACAATAGCAGATAAACAATATACAAGAAAGAAGTCCGCCTTCGTGAGCGAGACAATTTTGTAGCAGATCCCACAGAGATCCAAGAAGCCCCGCTAGTAAGCGGAGACACTGTTCGTGGGAACGACACGAAAAAAAAGAAGGGAGAAAGTCAAATGACTCGAAGTGACAACGAAAATCTTGCGACACTTCAACCTTCACGTTCCAAAGGATCGGGAAGATCCAACAAGTACCATGAAGTACATATCCCTGATCTGATATGATGACATCAGCAAAAGAGCGTTAGGGACTGTGCCTAACCCACCACTCTTGTAATCCATAATTAGTTTAAAGATTGTTCAATCTATCTAATCAGATGATGCTACTCTAAATGTATGCAATTACTAAATGCATAAAATACATACAGTAGTAGATAGACCATATACAGAGAAGAAGTCCGATGATGTTGTAGGTGTTATGCACATATCATTCTAAATCTTGTCTGATCTCGAATAAATTACTACTGTCTGTTATTGCTCGTGTATCTCATTCACTTGTTTTTATCTATTCCGCACATTGGTTCATCTTGTTGAATGCTAACTAATTTACAACATAGGTCTAGCATTGTCTGTCTAATTTTTGGAGGATTGTAAGAATGATATAGCAGGCAGTGACCAACAATCATATCCGAAATATCATCCAGTAATGTTTTTCGCTTCAGCAAAGGCCTCATCATAATCTATGCCCTTGGATTGAGCATACCCCTTGGCCAAAAGCCTTGCCTTATGCTTAGAAATACTCCCATATTGATTCAACTTGAGCTTGAAAACCCACTACAACCCAATCACATTTTTATCCATGTTGAATTTATTTTGTGAAAAATTGCCTACAATGGCAAATCTAGCCCACGTAGAATATTGTACATTTTGTTCAATATTGTTTGTTGGTTACTTGAATGGCCAAAGTGCCACTTGTACAACCTTAGAATTTGCTTTGCACAGGAACATAGATCATGCTTACACAGTAAAACAGACAGAAAATCGCTCTCCCTCAGCAAGCTCACATAGCAATTGTATTTCTCAAAATGAATTACACTGTACATATAGTTGTTCACTCAGGCAACCCCATGCAATGACCCAGGTTGCCGTTGGCAGGACCGCGTGTTTCCCGGTCGACCTTGCCTCGTGGCGAGGCCAACTGATCCTTATCCACTGATAGGACCCACCTTACAGTCACACAGTGATTTCTAACTTTAATTCTAACTCTCTCGCTTTAAAGTAGAAGTCACTTTTTATACAGTCATATACATAGCTTTAAAGTCAACAAACTTTAAATACAGAAAGTTTGATCTAAACTTATCAAACTTTTCTCCAGTAAGTGGGCTTAGTGAAAATATCAGCTAGTTGTCTTCTGTGCTACAATGAACAACATGAATTTCACGACTTAGCAGTCTTTCGCGTATGTAAGTGATATTGAATCTCATGTGTTTAGTTCTCGCATGGAACACTGGATTCTTTGCTAGCTGAATGCCACTCTGACTCGTCGCTATGTAAAGTTGTGGGATTTTTCTGCTTCAGCCAATCTCTTCCAAGATTTGTCTCTACCATATAGCATCTTGTGCAGGCACTAAACATTGCCTTATACTCTGCTTCTGTGGTGGAAAGAGCAATTGTACTTTGCTTCTTACTAGACCCAGGAAAGCAATTACCACAAAACTGGAATATATATCTTGTGGTGGATCTACGATCATCAATAGTCACCTCCTCATTTCGCATCCACATAGCCACACAACTCAGGTAAACCCATCATGCTTCCCTGTAAATCAAGCCATACTCTGATGTGCCTTTCACATAACGCAAAATGCGTTTAGCTGCTTTCCAATGCGTTTTCGTAGTGCTGCCATAAAACTGACTTACAATGCCAACAACATAGCATATATCTGGTCTAGTTGTGGTAAGGTAATCAAGCTCCCTACTAGCTGTCTATATAGCATAGCATCAAATGACTGTGATTCATCAAGCTTAGAAAGCCTTTTACCTGGTTCAATAGGAGCATTTATTGGTTTGCAATCTGCAACCTAAACCCGTGTAGTAACTCTTTGACATATTTCACCTGTGTTAAACCCACTTCATGGCCTTTTTGCACACTTCTACTCCAAGGCAGTAAAGCATCAGGCTGAGATCCGTCATCTCAAATTGTTTCATGAGGTCTTGATTATGTCTTTCATCTCTTGATTATTTCCCCGTAATAATCAAGTCATCACATAAAGAGCAATCAAAGCAACCATACCATCAAAGCATAAGACATAATAGATTTGGATCAGAATGTGTTCTCCACCATCCTTTTGAACGAAGTAGGCATCAATCCTGCTATACCACGCACATGGTGCCTTGTTTAAGACCATAAAGCGCTTTCTTCCAGCGACATACTTTATTTTCCTGTCCTTTCGTTAACAAGCCTCTCAGGTTGATCCATGAACACTACTTCTTCTAACTCACCATTTAGAAAAGCAGATTTCACATCCACCTGACGTAAAGGCCAACCAAAATGTAAAGCTAAAGCAATAAGTAGACGTTAGAGTATTCCACTTACACACCGGCGCAAAGGTCTCCTCATAGTCAATGCCTTTATTTTGTGCGTACCCTTTGATTACCAATCTTGCTTTGTGCTTTGCTATGCTTCCATCTTCATGGTACTTAGTGTAATATACCCATTTGCAACCAATGGGTTTCTTGCCAACTGGTGTTTCTACTAAGTCCCATGTGCTATGCTTAGCAATTGACTCCATCTCCTCTCCCATGGCTTTCGATCCAAATGTCATCATCCTTCGCTTCACCATAAGTCGAAGGTTCTTTGCTTTGAATTAATGCTGGATAACAGAGCATAATCTGCTTCATACCTTTCAGGTAGTATCTTCTCTCTTGTTGATCTTTGTAGCTCTCCCTGGTTAGATGATCCCTGGAAAGTATCTATATCGCGGCTCTCCATTCAATCTCTCAAACCACTTAGGGAGATTTATGTCAGGTGATCGGCTTCCTGGTGAAAATGTATCCCACGGTACATCCTTCTCCTTGCATTTGTCACCTGCAGTTTCAATCCCTTCTTGCACCAAAAGGTTTGTCCCCTACCTCTCCAACCCGTTTCTTGAGGTTGAGTAGTAGTATCTTGTGATGTATCCTCATGTTCATCACTTGTGAAGGTCAATGATTGGATCATCATCATGGTGGAATCCTCACTATGCCACTTTTCCTACTGGATGTGTCTATCTTCTCAGCATCTTCGTCTTCATACCATCTTGGATTCATCAAAGATAACATCTCGGCTTATAAGGATTTGTTTCGACTGGATCAAAACATCTATAGCCTTTCACGCGATCATCATATCCTAGGAATATGCACTTGATAAGCTTTACATCAAGTTTACGTCTTTCTTCCTTAGAATATGTACAAAGGCCTTACATCCAAAGATTCGCAAGTGGTTCACCTTTGGCTTTTTCTTTGTGAATGCTTCCTCAGCTGTAATTTTTGGTTTATGGCAATGGTATGACTTCTATTTTGAAGATAGACTGCCATGCTACATGCTTCTGACCAAAAATCTTTTGGTAAATTTCATCTCAGCTAGCATAGATCTGGCACTTTCCACAATCGTGCGATTTTTGCGCTCAGTACACCAATGAGAGCAGGAGTATGAGCTTGCGTTAATTGTCTTTTAATTCCACATTGATCACAAAGATCATTGAAGTCATTAGACCTTATACTCACCTCCACTATCTGATCTTAGGACTTAGATCTTCTTACTTGTCTGATTTTTCGACCAAGTTTTGAAAGTTCTTGAAGTTATCAAAAGCATCTGATTTCTTTCTTCATGAAGTAGATCCACGTCTTACGTGACATATCATCAATAAAGGTCATGAAATAGAAGGCTTTCCTAAGGACATGGTCCCTCATGGGCCCGCATAAATCTGTATGGATTAAAAATCCAGGATGTTCTTTGCTCTTGCAACCACCCCCTTTACTTGAACTTCTCTCGATGCTAGCTTCCCATATATACAAGATTCGCACATCGATTTCAAGTGATCTTCTATGTAGGCAGTCCTGTCACCATTTCCAATTTTCTCATCAAACTGAGGCTTCCAAGTTCAAGTGACCAAGCCTCTTGTGCCATAACTCAGTTTGCGAAGGAATGGATAACCACAAGTCCCATGTTGCCCCCTTGATTGTGGCATTCAACCTGTACAATTTTTGTATTGGGCTCTCTTACTCCATTCGCAATAACTTTGAACTTTTGGTTCGCATCCCTTCAATTCTACTTTCAAATTTTGATCAGTAATGACTCCCAAACAGAAAGTAATTTTTTCTTCAAACCTGGTACGTAAAGTACCCTCCCTGATCATCTTGCTTTTGCCGTCAGGCAGTTGGATTGAAACTGTGCAATCCCCTTGATCATGCACACCTCACCATTTGCTTGTGAAACAAATGTTCCATTATTCAATGCCTTCAAACTACTGAACCAGTTCTTGTTACCTGTCATGTGTCTTGTGGCTCCTGAGTCAAATATACCCATGCTTGATCATCTTGATTAGATGACAATGCAGATATGAAGATGCTAGAGTCTTCAATCTCACCTTCATCGACAAGGTTGCCTGCTGTTTTGGTTTTCCCTTGCCTTGTTCCGCCAGGAATTTGCGACATTCACTCTTCAGTGCCCTTTTTACCACAATGGAAGCACTTGCCTTTCTTCTTAGTTTTGCTGGAAGATCCCTCATCCTCCTGAGACTTGGCAAATTGCTGTTTAGTCTTCTTCTTGCCCTTGCCCTTGCCCTTGTTTTTGGCATGTTGCAAGTGCCTGATCATCAGTATTTTGACCGTCTAGCTTTCACCATTTCTCGTCGTTGCTCTTCCTACATCAAGATTCATGTGAGCTTGTCAAAGGTTGGCAATCTTTCTCTTGATGCTATTCTGCTCACAAACATCTGATAGGGTTCTGCAATGCGCATAATGCAATATGCACCAGCTCCCACATCACGTATGCGTTCTCCAATAGAAATGCAGTTCATCTCTCATTGTCTTGATTCTGGTCATGTACGTCTGAATGTGCCTCTCCTTGCTCCATGCGGGCACTATTCAAACTTTGACTTCAGAAACATGATTCTTGACGGATTTGACGTCTCGAACTGCGCCTTTAGCACATCCCATGCCTGTCTTGATGTAATAGCATCACAAATGTGGGGTAACGATGTGATCCTTCACTGACAAGTTAGATGAAGGTCAAAAGCTTTCCTCATCTTTTTGTCGAAACACTTGATGTCTGCTTCATTTGGCGGCCTTCTCTCATCACCTGTGACGACTTCCCACACGTCTTTCTCCATCAGTATGTTTTTCATTTTGAATTTCCACACTGCATAGTTGGAAATCCCGTCCAATTTGCTACTTTCACTCAAAATGGACTCTCCCATGTTTGCCATTGCAAAACTGCTTAAAAACTTCTGCCTTAGGCTAAGAACAGTATGTCGAGGCAACAGTGATGTCAGAAGTTGAAAATAATGACCTGCACTTTTTTTCTCTTACCAGGCCACTTGCCGCTTTTCACCAATTTGAAAGCCAAATCGGCGTCGCCTTCCGAAATGCACTCAGTCGTCAATTCCCAACAACGTGCCCAATGGAATGGTGAAACTACTTCTGGCGTACTCTGAACACTTTCTCCACTGCAACCGCTCTGTTTTGCTGTACCGTACTTGCAGGTACAGTCCGGGTGCCCTTCGTTTGGAGGTTATAGCCTGTCGTTTGGGTCAAAACGGGCAAAGGACCCAAACATAGGGACTTTTCTAGCTTTTTGAACTGTCTCTTCACTTTGAAGAAACTTCACTCTTCACTTGTGAAGGGACCCAACTCAACTTTCAGTATGAAAATTTTTAATGAAGTTGAAAGGCCAGAATGCACTTCAATTCTTCAGGACCCTGTTTAAAGCTCATCCAATGGCTGAACCAAATCTTGTGGTTCAAATTTCTCTCCCATCACAGATTCTGGTACCGTTGATTCACTTGACACCCTCATCTACAGGTTCAAAGTATATCTAGGCATCGAACCAAACTCCTGCATACGCTAAGAACTTCGATACACTAAGTTCTTCATCGCGTTGGGCGCGCGAACTGCCCGCGACTTCCCTGCCTGCGGGCCGTGCCTCCCTTCTCTCAAAAAGATCGGATCAAGCTCTCCTGTGGATCGTTTTTGAGCACGATCTGAGGCCTGGAGCAGAGGTCGCCCTACTGAATCCATGACTATAGAATGTTCAGTCAGAAAATTCCATGGAGAAACAGTCATGACAAAGTGGCTTTTTCACCTTATTACTGCAAATCAACTAGGTTAACTGTCTAGAGACAGATCTCTGACATAAACCTCAGAATCTCTCCATGGCTGATTGACAGTGTGATTAGCTTCCTCTCTGTCCTTACGGCATCCAAAACGGTGCACAAACAGCGAAGAAATCACCAGTTATGTATAAAAGCCGTAACCCCAAGTCCGGTTCCAGCTGGCTTCGAAATTGTTAATCTTTCACCAAATTTTTCCCTGTCTGATGCTATGCACAGTGCTAATAATCCCTCTGCTGAGCTTAGCAAGCCTCTATAAATTAGAAACCATGCACCAGTGCTTCTCTTTCCATCTTCACCCGTCGTAAAATCCCGACTCTCAGAAGACAGTTCTCCCGAAGCTCTCTTCAACGACGACACTGTACTGTGTACACTCCCTGTATGGCTCTGATACCAACTTAGAATTTGCTTTGCACAGGAACACAGATCATGCTACACAGTAACACAGATAGAAAATCACTCTCCTCAATCCACCAAGAATCATTGGTGTTGCTCTCAAAATGAAATTACAACTGTACATATAGTTGTTCACTCAGGCAACCCATGCATGACCCAGGTTGCCGTTGGCAGGACGCGTGTCTCGTCGACTTGCCTCGTGGCGAGGCCAACTGATCCTTATCCAATGATAGGACCCACTTACAGTCACACAGTGATTCTAACTTGAATTCTAACTGTACATACATACCTAAAGTAGGTTACCACGAGTCAAGAGGAGTGGCTGTGTCTATTTGGTAGTGATTCCTACTTTGTAGGATCTAGACCATGATTTATGATGAGATTTGTACCTACCATGCACCTACCAAGCATGGGATCTAGGCTAGGGTTTTCACATTAGGGCAAGAAAGTGGAGTCTACTTCCTTATTACATGCTGGATTTTCACCTAACTTTGCAAAGGAAGTGTGTTTTACTATGTATTCCCATTCTCCATAGTGAGAAGATAGAAATTTTTGGAGCCTCAAGGAGAAACTCGAGTTTCCTCTCATTGTATGGTGATTACTCTTGATTTCCAATGAAACCCAGCTTTGGCACTTTGTAAACACTGTCTACAGGCCGTACTACAGCCTTATCTCCACACGTGTGGAGTTGGATTATACTATTTGATCAATGCTTTGATTGTCTATACTTGTTTCCTATCAAGCTGCTAAACTAGATTTTGTTTTTTGATGACTAGTTTCTGATTAGATTGTTTAACAAGCATACAATCACCTTGTGGATCATTCAAAGATCCATTTATGGTCCTTAGTACTGTATTTTTCACATGGTATCAGAGCCAAGTACAAGGCCATTGATCTGTGTTTGAATCTAATCCAGTTTTAGCAGGTTTTGGTGCAAAAAGCTAGTAATTGGAAGGGCGAGCTGGTATCCAGGTTTTGGTGAGGGATTTGATCCCAAACTTTTTCAGGATCAAAAATCCGTACTATTCCACACGTGGTGGGGCATCTCTGAACCAGCATTTACATACCCTTATTCATTGGATCATAGAAAATTCATCTGGTGTCAGTTTTAATGTAATTTTTGGTGCAAATCCTAGAGTAACTACCAAGATCACTTGCCATTGATTAGTTTTGAATTTGTTTCATGAAAAACTAATTAATCTAAGCTGATTTCAGACCCTCTTAAAGTGGAAATCAGGTCTTGAAAGTACAAAGGAATGAGAGAGATAGAGTCAGTTTTTGTCCAAGAATAGCCAAGATTGGCAAGATTTGCCTTGAGTGTAGTTTTCATCTCCATCTTATCTTCATTCCAGCATGTGAGGGAGTGATAGAACTGTGATTACAATCCATCTGTTGGATTAGAAGTCAACATTGAGTGAAACACTGCAAGTTAGAAACCTTTGTGAGTTTCAGGTCCAGCAGATGATGAACGATATTCTTCGTCCATATCTGGAAAGTTTTGTGGTGGTGTAGAGCTTGCTTGTATGGTGGTCTATAGCTCCAGTGCAGGGCATGGGTGAGGTGGCAGAGTACCTCTATGGTTGGGTGGTAACGTAGCGTTCATCACCTGTTTGTGCTTTAGCAATGACCGGCACGATGATGGGGATTCTAGCACTTGACCTATGTTAGCCCCACCTTATGTCCTTTTTGCCACACTTCCACTTCCACTCCAAGACAATAGTGCAATTAGTAGGTTGAGATCTATCATCTTGATTGATTTATGAGATCAGTCTTGATCATATTGATCATTTCTTGATTATTATCAGTAAAAATCAAGTCATCAATATAAAGTGCAACAAAGCAATCATACCATCAATCCCGTAAGACATACAGATTAGGGTCTGAAAGTATTTCTCACCATCCTCCTTGAACGGAAATATGTATCAATCCTGCTATAACATACATGTGTGCATGTTTGAGGCCATAAAGAGCTTTCTTCAAGTGACCATAATTTATGCTTATGTCTCTCTCAACAAAGCCTTCAAGTAGATCCAGAAACTCTTCTTCCTTCTGAATCACCATTTAGAAAGATAGATTTTACATCCATCTGATGTAAAGGCCAACCAAAATGAGAAGCTAAGCAGTAAGCAATTGTACAATATTCCACTTACACCACTAGTGCAAAAGTCTCCTCGTAGTCGATGCCCTTTACTTTGTGCGTAGCCTTTGATCTTTGGTCCTTTCTAAGTCATTTGATAAAAAATTTATATGTACAAATTTTTAATTAATTTCACCTTAGCTCAAACCCATTTCCAAACAATAACTGAAATAAAACAATCAAATCTAATTTCTTCGAAAACGGTAGCACTAGAGAAAACCTTTATAAATAAGACAAAACAAAAAAAATTTGAACAATATTTGTATGTTAAATAACATAAGCTTTATAAGAGTAGATTTGAATTTCACTATTAGTTGATTGAATTTATGAAGAATGAAATCTCCCCCTCCCATTCTACTAGCCCAAGGTCAAGTTAAACATCCTAATTTTAGAAATTGGTGGTAGTGAACACAATTTTTTATTGACCACTAGTAATCATTTAGAAGAAACATATTTGGCAACTAAGCTTTTGGAAATTGCATGAGACTATAACAGTTCAAATATTAATGAATTTTCTAACATGATTATGCTTGCATTCATATAATCGATATCAATAGTGCAGAAGGGCAATGTGGTACTAATACGTACAAAAGGCATCAACAAACCCTCAAAGAGCTCGATCTCATATTAGATTGTTGCTAGCATGAAATTTAAAGTGGCACTAAATAGTTTATTTGAACCCTTACCAAATTGATTAAGTCAAAAGGGTAGCACATCATGTGCCCCCCTGCTCTTGTTAAATCATGGGTATAAGAAACTCGCAAAAAACTTACTCACAAAATGCCAAAAACCACCATAACTTTTCTATAGCCCATCTCCAAGAAAAACTTAAGAAGTCACAAAAAGTTACTCTCAAAATGTCAAACCCCTAGAAAAGAAAGTTCTAGTAGCTCATACATGTGAATGAGAAAGTTATGCTTCAAGCATATTTTGTGGGTATTGACCCCCTATACAAGGACTTGGGTTCCCAATTCCAAGCAAAAATATCTTTAACACATACATCATCCACTAAAAGAAAAACATTTGAGTTTTCAAAGGAAGTGAAAGTAGTTGGTTGTACCATTATAAAGAGCTTACGAACACTATGACTTTCAAGGATGAGCGTTGTTGCCTCTTCTAGTAAGAAGTTAGAGATCAAATAACATGGAAGGATGGGATAGAGGCGTATGTATGGTGACATCATTGACATGCCTAGTGTGGCATCATGCAACCTCCATAAGTATGGTTGTGATGTTGTTTAAGGAAATGGAGGGTTTGGAGAAGCATGGAGGTTGCACACTACCACCTAATACCCCCACTGTGGCTTGAGAGTGACTTGCCACCCTAGTAGTCTTGTCAACTTCCTCCCTATCCACACATTGGTCTTGGGCATGGCCCTACCAAGCAATGAATGTAAAAAAGTGATAAAGTTGTATAGGTAAACACTTGAATTGGCATTTCACCTATCAATTTTTTTTATGGGGGGTGTGGTAGCATTAACAACTCTAGTTTTACTTATATACAACATTTACAGATGGCCTAGGCAAGTCCCAAGGCTTCAGAGCAAGCTCCTAGCATGTCTCATATCCACCGTGGCCATGAATTCGAGCCTTGCTCATTAGCTTTGCATATAACATTGTTGTCCATCTTGACTACGGGGGTTGACATTTCACCTATTAGTTACAAAATTTGTAAGCTTTATAAAGCCTATGAAAAATGCAATGAATTAAGTCAGTCATATTTTCTAAGCAATGAGTTAAGTCATGATTTTCAAATATAGGAGTATATTTAGGTTCAATTCTATCCCTTCCATAGAAATGCCATAGTCTTTTTATAAGGTTGGCTTGCAAATGCTTTATGAGCATGGTTGCCAACGGTGCAATGCAATTGCAAAAAGTATAGTGGGGCCTCACCTAAGGCTTTCCCACGTTTTAACGCCCTTGGTTTTTCAAGATTTAGAAAAGTCCCGAGGTTGTATAAATCCCTCAAAAATAAAAAATAAAACAAAAATCTTAAGTTCTTATGCACTAAAAAATGTGGGGTGAGGGCATATGCTAAGCCCAACTTGGAAGACCCCACCTTAGCACCCAAAAAAATATGATGTTCAAAGTTTTCTAGAAATATTAAAATGTTTTAATGGGCATTCAACGTTTGAAAATCAATGTTGGGTGAGTATTATGGTTTTCAATATTAGTCAGAGAGTAGATGAGAGTGCTTCATCATATCTAAGAGTAACGATCTTCATCAAGAGTTAGCTAGCATTGGAGATGGTCTTAAGAACACTGAACTTGTTCAAGTAGTCCCTTAATGGACTTAGAGATGAGTATGACAATATTGTGCAAACTTATGCTGTCAGAGAGGATCTTCCATCCTTGGAGACACTGAAAGTGTTCTCACTGTGAAGAAAGCAGGCAAGGAGAACAAGATGCTGAGGATCAACAGACTTTCATTGAAAGATGGTGGAGATGACAAAGCACTCTTCATCACAGACAAGTCAAGAGGCAAGTGCAAAGGACAACAACACTTCAAGAAGGACAAAGCCAAGAAGGTGGTGAGGATCAATCCTCACAAGTTGCAACATCCAGTTGCAACAAGAAGCTGTCAAAGATCAAATTTTTTTTTATGTGGCGGGAAGGGACACTATGCATCAAATTGTTTGAATAAGAAGAAACCAATCTAAGCAAGCTAAAATCTTAGACTAATGATGATGAGTGTGAGGGTGTTGAGAGTGAAAGAGAGGATTCTTTAATGATGTCTACTTTTTCATCTTTTTCTTTCAAGAATGAAGAAGTCTGGTGGATAGATAGTGGGGCTAGTTCCCATATCTCTAGTTCTAGAAACTCTTTCACTAGTCTCATGCCATATCTAGGTGCAAAAAGATCAATCTATATTGCTAATGATGTAGAGTGTAGAATTGAAGGAATAGGTAGTATTCACTGCATGCATCATCATCAAAATCTTTTTGCTTGCATGATGTACTTTATGTACCTAGACTAACCAAGAATCTCATTAGTGTAGGACAATTGTTTGATAGTGGATTGGATGTCAAGTTTCAAGTTGACAAATGTATAATCTCAAGAGAAAACTGAAGTTATGCTAGAGGATCTAGAATTGGTAAATTGTACAAACTAGATTCTAGGGAGAGTGCTAACATTTCAGATATTGCTTATGAGACCAAGGGTCTTCAGGAAGATCTGTGGCATAAGAGATTGGGTCATCCCAATTTCAAAGCCATGCAATCTATGGTCAAGGAAGGAAAAGCTTTGGACTACCAAAGACATTGTCAAAGGAGCTTCAACCTGTGAAGCTTGTGTTTTGGCAAAATTACACAGAAGGCCTTTTCCAAGATCAAGCATCAAACAAAGCAATCCATTTGAACTCGTGTACTCTGATGTTCATTTCTCATCAACTAAGAGCAAAGGAGGAGCAAATTGCGTTGTTTCCTTTGTAGATGATTATACAAGATATTCTTGGATCTATATGCTATCTTCTAAAGCCGTGGTTTATGATGTTCTCATTACTTTCAAAGCTTATGTAAAAAAGCGGTTTTCTTTCAAGTTGAAAGCTTTGAGAAGTGATAGTGGAGGAGAATACACCTCCAATAAGTTTAAAGTCTTTTGTGAGAGAGAAGGGAATTCAAAGAGAGTTTTCTTGTTCATATCTCCTCAGCAAAATGATGGTTGTTGAGAGAAAAAAATTGAACTTTGTGTGAATGTGCAAAAGGCATTAGGCCTAGAAGCTTCTCTGCCTAAAGAGTTTTGGGGAGAAGCAGTTGCATGTGCAAACTATCTATGTAATAGGCATCCTAATCTTGCAATAGGAGGAAAAACACTCATTTGAGATGTTGTATAAGAAAAAGCCTAAGGTAGATCATCTTAGGATTTTTGCTATGTATGCCCCCCTTTGTGCATGTACCTTCTAGAGACTAGGAAGAAGGAAGATCCTAGTGTTGTTAAAGGAATTTTTGTAGGTTATGCGTCTACTAAAAAAGCATACAAAGTATATCTTCTCTCTATTGAGAAAAATGTTGTTAGTAGAGATGTGATCTTCCATGAAGATCAGAAGTTTAACTTGGATGATGCACAAATCAAGAGTCTCATGCAAGATCTACAATTATCAATCTTGATGCTGCTCAAGAAGTGGTGATGGCCCGAGGCTTGAGGAGGAACAACTTCAAGCAACCACACCAAGAAGATCTACAAGAGAAAGATCTGAGCCAAGGAGGCTCACATTGATGAGGAAGGAAGGCAAGTGGCATGCAGTTACACATGTGGATCCTTCGTAGTTGAGTTAACTGAGTTAAGTGGACTTTCCATGCAACTCCACTGTAGGAATTCGAGTCTCTTTGATGTAGGAAAATCTTGGCATGTTTTGCCATATTGTGAATAGTGAGATTTTGGTGTTTTGCACTTCATTCTCTCTCTACTCGAGTGTTCTAGCATTGATTTTCTCTCTCTATCCATGAGCAGCCTATTTTTTTCCATACTGAGCACTTAGAATTATTTCAAACATTCATTCCTCATAGTAAGAGTTAGATTTTTCAGTCAGATGTTATGCCATTGTACTCTTTCAAGTATGCTGTTCTTTGACTCAATCTTGTGCAATCACAACACCTCAGTAAGATCCCAGTAGGTGCTCCATCTCCATCAAGTTTGACTATTTTGAACTTCTACAAACCAAGAAATCTTCGTTCTCTAACCTATACTACTTCTATATGAATGCTTCACGGAAGCCTAATAGACCATTTTAAGATGTTGGAAACATCACTTTTGAGCTTGGGGAGGTGTTGATTGATTTTACATCATATGACCTGCTAGAAGTGCACCCTACTACAGATTTTGCGACACTCTGTTCTCACACGTGTGTAGCCTAGGTGGCAAGATGATGTGGCAAGCATCTCGGTCACTTGGTCTCCTCTGTGCTTTACAACACTTGATTTGGTATATTGTAGCCAAAGTTATGGCCGTTTAAAATTTTGGTAGTTTTGTGAGCAAAATTGACAAAATCCATAATTGTTCTTATTGCATGCTAGTCTTTTCCCTAATTTGTGGTACTGTGCTTGGATGGATTGATTGCATGTTGACTATGAGTGTGATTCTGACATTGCATGAGGGATTTACAGTCGATTTGAGTGGTCGTACACATGTGCTCTGACGGTAGGGTCACAAATTTGGGAAGTTGGTTGACAAATTCCGTAAAACTGAAGTTTACGTAAAAATTTCGTAATAACATTTTATGACTGATTGTAGTGTGCTTTGCATGCAAGACTAGACATTGGCTTAATTAACATTAGGAATCAAAAATATTTGATTTTTCAATTTCGATTACCTATTGTACCTAATAGTATTTTCGTCAGAATTTTTGAATTTACGTATAAACCTGTGCCAGAAATCGAGTTTTTTTTTGAAAAATCAAAATTTCAATCATTTTTTTCGTTATCTATGGAATGAGTTAAGATTAGTGAAATCGACTATACTGAATTTATCAGTCAAAATTAGTCACAGTGTTTTCACTAAAGCTAAAAAGATTTCTCGGGTATAGATAATTTTAAATTGACAGAAGAAACCATAATGAATTTGTCAGCAATTTATACTATAATGTTATTTTAAACTTTTGGAGTATGGTACTCCCAAGTTGAAATTAAAATTGAATTTTTTTTCTTTTCTGTAGAATTTCATATTTGGATAAACTTGAAATTGGTTTACTTGTTTGATATATTTTTGATGGATACTGATCGTTAGAACAAGTGAATGTTTGTGCAAGATACTCACCAAAAGTGGATTTAAAGCCCTCAAGACCAATATGAAATAGCCACATAGAATGAGTGGTGATAGAACTCTTTATCCGTACAGGTGAAATTGGTTGGATATGTTATAATTGGCAAATGCTAACTTGATCAAATCTTGTAAATACCCTAATGACTTGTACGTATCATCATTATACATGTGTGGAGCCTGTTCCCACGTGTGAAATCTATGCCTAAGTCATTTAGATAGATCATATAGGTTGTACATCTCATTTAATTCGGAAACTAGTGGTCAAATTGGCCAAAAACTAGTTTAGTAATACCTATCCCCCTTGGCACCATTCTAGTGGTAGAAAAATGCTATATCACATGGGTAGCAATGGTCTCCCACGTGTGAAATATCAAGTATTGAGTTCAAATCCATTGTATATACTTTTCATATGAGTTAAATGCCAAATCTCCTAAATTATAGGAGTTATCTCCTAGATTGTAGGAATCTAGAAGCTCAACACTAGCCACCAATGATGATGTGGCAAATTAGTGGAACTTTAGCCAAAGTGGATATGGATAAGCACTATGAGCTGTCTCACATGTGTCGGATATGGCTTAGAGAGAGATTATGAAGATTTTGTATATCATCCACGTGAGATCCATTGGGAGGCTAAGATGAGAAACATTGATTTGGGAGCAATCTTGGTGTTTTCACTCTCTTAAGCAAGTTCTTTGTGGACGAATGCCTAACTTATTTGCTATTATTAGGTCGTACACTTGCTATACTTCACACGTGTGAAGCCTTTGGATCATTATTTTTGGTTGTTCTTGCTTGGATATATAAAAATTGTCAAGTAGAAGCTAGATTTGGATGCTAGTTTTGATATAATCAAGATTCCAAGTTACCAATCACTCTTATTGATATTTTGTAGATCAAATTGAGTCCATTTCTCTGAAATTTCACATGGAATCAGATCTAAGTCTACAGAGCTTTGATATTGATCTAAAGCTCTTCATTTTGCACAAAGCATTGGTGCTAAAATCAATTTGAAGGAGGGCGACTCTAACCAATAGTTTTACTTGAAGATTTGAAGTTCAAATGGGTGTGTAAAGTTCAAGTGTACTTCCCACACATGTGAGAGGCTGATGGAATTTAAAGTAAGCATTTAAATTTCGAAATCAAGCATCTACGCTCTTTAAAGAGTCCTTTTCGTTAGACATTTGGGCTCAACATGGGATTTTTACGATCCCCTCCTACTTTCTTCTGCCTCCCTTTCTTCCAAGAGATTCTAAAACGAGCTGCGAGTCTTCCTCCCCTAATGCTTGATCAGAAATCAATAAGATAAAGGCATTTGATGCCTCCTACAAGCCCTCGAGAGGAAGGCAAAGAGTCCGAGAAGCAATATTTTGAAAAACACGCTTTGCCTAGAATTAGAATATAATTTCTTTTGAACAGAGCTGATAAGTCAAAGCTAAAATTTTCTTGCTTTCTATCGGGATTGTTGTCCTTTCTATGCAATGGGCCTTCAATTTTTTCTTCTTTAGCCTTTCATGATTGATGCTGTGGAGCTTTCATCTTTCTTTGGAGAGGTTGCTCAATGCTAGAAGGTAATTTTGGTTCCAAGCCTCCAAAGCTTATTTCCCTCTCTCATAGGACAACAAAAGATCACAAAGATGATTGATAATAGTCCTTCTTCTTCGGGGCGTGAGCTGCCTGGGACCCTTACTATCAGAGAGCTTCTTCACTCATGCGCTTTCATTCATTTCAATTTTGGGTTGCTTCCGATTTTCGTCGTCGATCTTTCATTTTCATTTATCGCTCCATGCCAGTAGGTTGCAGCACAATCGATTGATCCATCTGCTTTAATAGATCGCACATTGGACTGACGACGTATTTGGTTTTTGCTTTGAGCTTACTGTAGGATTGGGTGGGCGCATATATGAGTCATTATTATGCCAAGGACAAGTAGCTTTTGCAGCAACATGTTCGAGGCGAGAGCAACAAGCCATAAGAGTGCTTTGAGTCCTTAAATAGGATGTTAGCATTTTTGGAGTTTTTTGAAGCCCTCTCAAGTTCATATTTTTTTTGCAAAATAACATTCAAAGTTAATAGCTAAAATAATATGCCCAATCTCTCTCTCTCTCTCTCTCTCTCTCTCTCTCTCTCTCTCTCTCTCTCTCTCTCATCTCTCTCTCTCTCTCCTCTCTCTCTCTCTCTCTCTCTCTCTCTCTCTCTCTCTCTCTACGCGTCACGCCGCGCGCGCATGCACACACACACCTCATCAGCCACCCCGCCATCAACGGAAACACTTTGGGCATGTACATGCACACATACATCGGCCACCCGTCACGACCATCGGCATTCTCTTCCTAAAACATCGGCTGCCATCCAAATCATCAACTGTCACGCAAATCATTCGGCCGTCACCCAGATCGCCGCCCCCCACGCCCGTCATCGACGGGCACACTTCGCTAGTCTTGAAGAAAGAAAATATGTGCATCTTGTGTGATCATCCTCCTTTGAAGGCTTGGATACATAAGCAACATCAAGAGATTTTGCACTCTAGATGCCTTCATATCTTGATCCATGAGCAAGGATCTCACCGTCCTTCTTGATCACACAATTTTCAATATGGAAATTGACATCAATGCCACCATCAAGTAATTGGCCAACACTTAAAAGATTCTTCGTAAATTTGGGAACAAAAAGAACCTTGTGTACAGTTAGAACTTTTGATGATGAAAGCTTCAAGGGAATAGTCCCTACTCCTTCAATTTTGCTATCTTGATCACTTGCAATGTAGATGGACTTCTTGATCCTTCATAAGGCCATAATAGATGAAAAGGGAATCCTTGGAGCTACACATATGTGAAGATGCTTCACTATCAATATACCAAGAATCATCTTTCTTGAAGGTGAAAGAGGAGAAGCTTGATGCCATAAGAGAGCCTTCTCACTAAGTAAAGGCCTCAACGTTGAGTTTAATGGAGTTGCTTTGTATGATCAAAAGGAAGGATATCTTGATTGCAAAAGGTAAAAGGCAATGGAACTTGTTCAAACTAGATGCTTGTGTTATTGCTAACCAAGTTGGATGTGTTGCAAGAGAGCAAATACCTATTCAAGAGGCTTGGCATAAAAGGATGGGACAACTCAACTTCAAGTCATTGGAGGTAATGGCTAGAAAGCAAGTTGTGATTTGGGTCTTCTCCAAGTACCTTGAAGCGTCAATCATGTTTGTGAGGCTTGTGCTTTGTCAAAAGTCACATTAGACTCTACTAGATCTACATCTTGTAGATCTACAAAGCCTTTTCAAGTTGTACATTTGGATATTCATGGAATTATTACTACAATTAGCAATAGTGGAGATAAGATGTATGTAACTTTCATTGATGATTCTTAGTAGATTTTGTTGGATTTATCTACTAAGAGCAAAGCTGAAGTGTACGATGTCTTTGTTTAAGTTCAAAAATGCAAGGGAGATGTCATTTTGATGAGGAAAACATTCCAAAAGTATGATTGATGATGATGGTTTTGGATCTAACATTCTTGATGTTAATGTAAAGAGATCCTACGTCCACGACCATATGCAAACATTCACATTGTACCACAACCACCCCCTGCACTGTGTGTTTACAGCTTAGAAAGATACTTCCTATGCAGAGAATTATACGGTTGTCAGGGTAGAAAACCTGGCTCCTTCAAGAAAGACACTTTCTTGGACTCCCTTATGTTTTTCTGAGATTCTTATGGCTAATTAGCACTCACAGTAGGTCGTCCTACTACTAGATTTATGCTAGAATTGGACAGCATGGCAATTGATGCATAATCAAGTCGTGAATTGTCTGCTTTCCTCAGCAACCTTGCTTGTTCCAATAAGCTTGGAATTTCGGCTATCTTCGGCCTTTCTAACGGATCAAGCCAATAGTCCTATACTGAGGATTCAATTTCCCTAGTACGTAACTGAATAATTTGCGTAAAACAGTTCCTCGAATTCTCCCCAAAATTCAGCTTTCAACCTAACTGCACCACATCGAGGTCTCTGATACCATGTCAAGGATCTTACTAGCAGTGTAGTTAGCTAATTTGCAAGCAATTCAACATACACACAAATAATTGAAGAGAGTTTACTCCTCAACCCAAGAGAACACTACATGAACTATATTCACCAAAAAGACTAAAGAGTAGATAGATATATACAGTCTATTTTTTGGGTAGCATCGCTGCATGGTGTTATGGTCCCCCATTACGGGCTCTATTCAGTATGTACCGTCAAACTAGCATACATTGCGAATTGTTACATAAATAGAAAGAACTTTAAAATCATTGCTAAAACATGAAGTAGTCCTAGAATTGTAAGAGAAACTCGGGCTTACTTATTCTAACATCTCCTTAATTGGGGATATCTGTACTATTCCTAAGAAACTTGGAGGTTTTGGTCTTCTCAATCCCTCTATGACTTCTCTTTCTCTCCTATACAGACGAATCCATTCCAACTATGCTTCACTTGTGAAATGCTTTTTGGCAATGCATTACAATATTACTCTTTGGAACATTTGGCTAGAAAGGAATAGTAAGGAATTTGGGAGGGCGACTTTGTCATCGGCCCCTACTTCTTTTCAAGGAAGCCAAAAAACTTATGCTTCTTTGAGCTTTTCATTGTACTTTTGTAAAAAGTCATTAATCTATGGTTAACTTCTTTCGAGAGAAAAAGAAAAAATAGTCATGATCTTGGTATTAAAAGATTTTCTATTTTTTGAACTAGACAATTCCACAATATGACATTTTTCTTCAATTTATAGTACCCCTTGGTCTAAGTATAAACAATGAGGTGCAACACTTTATCAAACTAGCGGAGTACCCCACCTTGGTATTAAAAAATTTGACTCTCATAAGAATTCAATAGAAAATAAGATATTTTTATGGGTGTTTAAAGTGAATTCAATGTTGGTTGAGTGTGATTACTTTTAGTACTAAAAAAGATCCCCATTTTTTAAAACTAGCCAATGTCATGATATTTACAGCTTTCTTAAAATTTTGGTAAGTATAAACAATGTATATGAACTTTTAAATTCTATATCAGTTGACTATTAAATATCTATTATAATTAAAATAATAGTGTGAGCGGGCAACTCACGCTATCCTGGCAGTGCTCACATTGTGACGGGTAGCATTAGCGTTGGCCCGAGACCCTTCTTTTTAAAATTTTCCTTCATGTTTTTTTTTTTTTTTTTTCGGACAGCGGTCGCGTTGCCCCACGGGCAGCCTGACCCTGCCCAGAAAAAAACATGAAGGTTTTTCAAATTTTCCTTCCCTTTGCCCACCACCGGCTCTGCCCGCCTTAAACGTCGCCCGCCCGTAGACTTGCGGGCTCACATTGCTAGTATGTTCTTAAAATTGTTAGCTTAAGCAAAATATTAATAGCCAATTTCAAGCCTATGAAACTTCCTGTTTTAATGTATCCATCGTTTATAAATATCGATTGAAGTCTTACTTATTAGCAATGTTTAGCGGGTTCTGGGTATGAGGCCAATTATTGATAGGGTATCAATATATGTATTAGCCAACCCTTTACGCATAGTTCTCGACAATCATTGTTCTCTAAGTGATATATACCTGATGTATTTGAATATTAATACCTACCAATCGTACATAGAAATATGTTATAACCGCCCAATATTATTATAAATAAGGCCGATACGTATATCCTATTCAAAGTGTGTGCATGAGTAGCGATATTACAACATATATGACATGATTTTGTGAATGCAAATAGATAATCTTTAATTAATCTTTATTCTTATTGGTAATGATGTTAGTGCATCATTCGAGTTGAGGGCGCATGGATGCATGCAGTAAAAGGAGAGGGACATGATTTTTGTTATTATATTTGCATATAGAGGTGCATCTAAAGGACCTAGCCCTTGCAATAAAGTTTTTAGCAATCCATTTTGTAAGTCCATGATGAAAATTGGTTCATGATATTGACTTTTAAAAAATAATGCCCATTCCAATTCTACACTTTGTTGACTTTCTAGAACATTGACATACACCACAGAAGCAAGTTTCTTGCAGTGCTCGAGAATAATTTTTTAGTTATCCTAAAAAAAGTTGCATTTTTTTAAAGGTTTTCGATTTTTTGAAGGCTATTACACAAAAGGATTTACACACATATAAAAAATCATTAGGAATTTTATGATATCAATTTTTGATAAATTATGCCGATCTCATTTTTATATTTCGCCGATTTTCTTGAGCACTAATTCCTTGATACAATTGAAAACCTATACTGTCTATGGCCTTTGGAAGTCTCTCTCTCTCTCTCACTCACACACACACACACACACACACACACACACACACACACACCATAAAGTCAATTTTTGGAAATCCTTCCTAAAAACTCATTATTATGTACATCATAGTGGGGGTGTATGGGCATTGGGTAGAGTTGTTTGACTGCATTCGAATGTAAATGGAGGTGACATCTAAGGAGATATTACCCTTGTAAATTGCGTGGGATGGGTATATAACAATCACCAACCAATAGTTGATTTATGAAGTTAAAAAAAAAAATGAGTAGTAATATTATTATTAAGTGGTGGTGAGGGCCTCTTTCCTATATCCTGGAGGGCCTGTGTTGTGTTTTGTGAACTGTTTTTTGGTTTTTAATGAAAATTTGTGGATGTATTTGTGAGCTGGCTTTCATGTACGATATTTGATCACCATGGAGAGGGGCGACGAGCTGAGCCATACACACACTGTTGCTCGTTCTTGTGTTTCTCGTCTCTGTTTTTCGCGATCCGCTTGGATATGTTTTTCCCTCCACTTATTTTGTGTTTTCTGAACTGTTTTGATGAGTGAGTTTCAATACATTGAATGTATTTGTGACTTGGGCTGTATGATATTTGATCGTCTCCTTTTTGTGTTTGCTAAGCCAATATCTCTTATGGTTGTTTACTGGTGGTCTCTGTTTTTTAGCAATCCTCTTTGATATTTTTTTGCCTGATTCTTGTGTTTTCTGAACTAATTTATGAGAGTTTCAACGTCTTGGTGAACTGGCTGTATGATATTTGATTATCGCACAATTGTGTTTGCTAAACCAGTAAAAGTTACTTTATTGTTGTGGTATTGATAAGGCAGTATCCTTTGTGGTTGTTTGCTGGTCTCTATTTTTTTTCTATCCTCTCTGATATTTCTTCGTCTTCCACTTGATTCTAGTGTTACCAGAACTGTTTTAATCTAATGAGAGTTTCAATGTATCTGTAAACTGACTTTACGATTTTCGATTATCAGGTGATTGTGTTTGCTAGACCATTATTATTTTATTGTTTTGGTATTGATAAGGTAGTATATTTTGTGGTTGTTTGCTGGTCTCTGTTGTCTGTTTGATATTTCTTCGCCTTCCAATTGATTTTTGCGTTTTTTGAACATTTCTTCAACGAAAGATTGTATGTGGTTGTGAGCCCCGCGGAACTAAAAGAAGAAAAACCCTCGCTGTATGGTAGTTGATCACCGTATTATTGTGTTTGATAAGGCATTGTTTCTTGTGGTTGTTTGCTGGTTTCCGCCTTTTTTTTCTCTCGTATGTCACTTGTGCGGCGGATTGGAGTCCAACTCTTGACCTCAAGGAGAGGTACGGAAGTCCTAACGAACTCACTAATTATTGGAGTAGCGTCTCTGTCTTTTACGATATTTCGTTGTGATTGCTTGCCACTCCATTTTGTTTCCTGCAAAGAGGCAGGTGCGAAGATCTTATAAAGTTTGTGCTCCCTTGTGGCATATGTTTTGGCGCTTGTAAGCAGTGGATGGCGAGGCTAGATGAAGGAGCAGAGAGGGCAAAGTCGAAAATGAGAATATTATGTGATGTATGCGAGAAAGCGGAAGCCACTATAATATGTTCTGCAGACGAAGCGGCTTTGTGTTCGGAGTGTGATGTTGAGGTCCACGAGGCAAATAAAGCTAGCAAACAAGCATCAGCGCGTGCCTCTGATCAATCCTATCGTTGACTCGCCCCGCTGTGATATTTGCCAGGTTCATGATATGCCTTATTTTTCCTTATCATGTGTGGTTGCTGTGCTACCAAAGTTCTTTATCAAATGTTCCCGGTTCTTTGGATGATCGAAGGAGGATTTATCCTGTATCTTAAGTGATGTGGTCGTGTACGAGTTAACCTTTATTGTCAACTGTTCTTGCAGGAGAAGACAGGCTATTTTTCTGTATGGAGGATCGAGCTTTACTGTGCAGAAACTGCGATGTGTCTATACATACTATTAACACGATTTCCTCAAATCATCAAAGGTTCCTTGTGACGGGAGCAAGAGTTGCGCTAAGTGCTTTGGGGACACCAGGCTCTCCTCGACCTGCTGCGGGGGCGTTATTGTGCCCTGCATCTCGAAAAGCGAATGCCATGATGCACACAAAGGTGCTTTGTACACAACCTCTTTCCGAGTCTGCTCACCCGATGACCAACGAAAAGCTCAATGCAAGAGAAAATTCAGATACAATAATATCAAATTCTGGCGGTCAGAGCAGATTTGGAAATGTTTCAAGAAAGAGCAGTATATCGGAGTTCCTAACCGAAACGGTTCCGGCTGGAGAGTGACGAGCTTCTTAATATTCTGATATTCCAGGAGGCTATGATTTTGGTGATATAGAACCCAATATTAAGGTACTTATCTTGTGCTTTGATGTGTAATTACCTTGCCTTCGCAATCTTTCCACTTGGCTGAGTTTTTTGTATTTGGGAATGGATTGTTTAGTGGCCTTTCTACCTGGTAAAATGGCTGGCTGCAATATTATTGCGAAGCCATTAGCCCAAGCCATATTTGGACGGAGTCACTAAAAGATCTATCCCTGACAAGCATTTTCTAGACGGTCGAAGAAATCTATGGCCCACAATTTGACTTTTTAAGTGGCTACAATATCTTCCATTTCTCCACCACAATATATATATATATATATATATATATATATATATCATAGGTCCCGCGGTACTGGGTACCACGGATCCCGGTACCGTGGGACCGTACTGGTATCGCGGTACCATGATGGTACCGCGGTACCATAATATATTAATATAATTAATATTTAATATTTTTTGAAATTTTTTTAAACCTAATCTACCCGCCCCCCTCGCTTCTCTCCCAGTTTTTTTGCAGCCATCGTTGCCCTGCCTTCGCTACTGGTTTTGCTGTCTTGCCTTGCGTCTGATTTGCTTCGCCCTTCGCCCACATACCGCCCTGCCTTGCATCTGATTTGCCAGAACCTGCCTTCACCCATTTTCAGCATCTCTCACACAGTGTACCCTGCTGTTTTTTTTCCAGCCTTAGCTTTAGCTTCATCTGCATTTTGTCCCTAGTTTTCTCCATCGCAATGGTGCAATCCGACCTTTCCGGTCTGTGAAACGAGGTAGACATTGTCAGGCGGGTTGCCGACAAGTCCAACAAGACCGAACAGAAGATCGTGCGCTGCCGATACCGTCTCGTCGAATTTGCTGCATCCCTCACTCGCCTTTAAGGCCATCTACTCGGTGCACGCGCCAAAAATGGTGCCACCTTGAATGCTGTCCCTTGTGGGAGCATGATCGTCCCCGACAGGCAACGACTACTAGACACCTACGGGCCGCGGCTCGTGCGGGGGGAGAACACCATTTCGGAGGGCATTCTCCGATTTTGCACCGCTCCTTATGTGGCTGACCCAGAGTTGCTGCCTGCTTGGCTGGCACGCACGAGGAGAGGGAGTGCATCCTCGTCCAGTCCCTTTGCCCCTCATCCCCCTCAGACAGTTCTGCCTCACGCACCTCCATCTGCTCAGATTCGGTGGATCCCGTCCCATCGCGTCCGCCAGTTGCCACTGTGGTTCCACCTCCACGTCCTGTTGCTTGCACGCCCCGGTTTACGACTTTCTCATGGACTCTCCGCCACCCGAGCAGGCCCAGGATGCTACTACTGAGGCCTTCAAGGATGTGGAAGAGATCCCTTCTTCCTTCCCTTCCCATCCGGATGACCTCCTCAGCCAGCAGTTTTCGTACCCCATGCCAGATGTTGCCCCTCCACCAGTGCACCCCACCTATGTTGCTGCAACCCATCCCTGCCAGTGCATCCCACTCTCCCCATGCCACGTCTACAGCCGATGCATCCACCAGTGCCCAGCCTGTCGCGTCATCGTCCATTCCCGTCACAGTTGGTGCACCGTGCTGGAGGTCCACCACCCGTTGCCCACCAAGTAGAGCCCTTGTGCAGCAGACCATTCGCGGCGCGCATCAGCCACACATGGATAGAGAGGCCACACAGGTCGTGGCCAGTTTGATTTACGAGCTGAACCTACCTTTTGCCATCACCGATTCTGAGCCCTTCAGAAGGGCATTCCGCCTTGCACAGTCTGTCAGCCCTGGCTAGAGAGTCCCTGGTTCGGAGGTTGTCCGCACACACTTTGAGAGATAGGGTTGAGTCCTTGTCTAGAGAGATGGAGCCTCTACGCCGCCACTGGGCCACATATGGATGTAGCATCATGTCCGATGGCTGGACTGATGTCAGGAGGAGGCCGATCCTCAACATCTTGGTCTCCAGCTGCATGGGTACACAGTTTTTGAGAGCCGTGGATTGCAGTAGGGGGGGGGAGAGTCATATGCAGATTTCATGTACGATGTCATTAGGTCTTACTGTCCATAGGCCCCCAGCATGTCGTTACGGTGGTGACGGACAATGCCACCAACTATGTTCAGATGGGTCCTACTAGAGGCCGAGTTCCCTCACATCGTCCATACCCCCTGTGTGCGGCGCACGACATTTTCATTGGGGACATAGGTGCACTTCCCTGGGTTAGAGCCATCGTCCGTGAGGCCCTCTTCCTGGTGACTTTTGTCACCAGAAAGAGGCGTGTTCTTGCCATGTTCCGGGTGTTCAGCCATCTGGACCTCCGTAAGCCAGCCCCCACACGCTTTGCATTTGACTTGGTGGTCATCGACCATTTGATCAGGTGCAGGGCAGCTTCTACAGATGGTTGCCAGTGATCTTTGGTGTGCCAGTACGTTTCAGCACACTGAGGATGGGGAGCACTTTTCTTCCACGGTGAGGGGAGACCAGTTCTGGAGGGATGCACAGACATTGTCAGGACTGCTTCGACCACTCTACATTGTGCTCCGCATGGCTGACAGCGAGGGGTCGACACTTGGACTTGTATAGCTCATGGACCGGATTGGACAGTTCCTGCAGCTGCCCATCTTGCAGCCAGAGGTAAGCAGTATAGTACTGTAATTGGCCTTTATCTTTTTAGTAATTGCTAGTTTGTTTTTCTGTCAGTGTTAAGTTTTTTTCGTAATGCCCTAAACCACATGCCTCTCACCTGCAGGATGACAGAGCTGAAGTTTCATATGGGAGACGCGGTGGAACTACTTCCACAGGAGTATCCACAGCGTTGCACACATGCTGCATCCCCTCTTCCTCTCTCCGACACAGATCGCAGACAGGGAGCTCGAGGCCGATTGGCTTCAGTACATTCACAGGGTGGATCCACACATAGGTTTGGATCCTATCAGGCTCATGGAGGAGCTCGCTGCATTTCGTTTCGGCATGGGCACGTTCGGCCACCCGGCTGCTCAGGATCCAGAGAGGAGGCAGCTTCCCATTACCTGGTGGACCATGTTCGGTAGCACCTATCCATCCATACAACGTCTTGCACTGCGTGTCCTTTCTCAGGTATGCATCTCATTTCATCCTCCATTGCTGTGTTTCGTTGACCTTCCACCCGTGCACATGTGCTGAAGCATTTCATTGCACGTACCACAGGACTGTGCTGCCTCTGTGTGTGAGCGTAATTGGAGACATGTGCATTGATTCACACGAGGAGAAGAAACCGGTTGTCAGTGAGTCAGTTGGAGCGGTTGGTGTTCTGTAGCACCAAGCACGTCTCGCAGGAGACTTCCGACCATTACGAGCGCATTGCAGGTGATTTGCTATTCTCCCATAGCATGTTGGTTGACTCCTAATACGTTGGTTTCATTTCTTCATAAAGTTGTCTCTCTGACATGCAAATTTTAAACCTTGCAGACGAAGATATCTAATTTGGAGCACTAGATTGACTTGCCTACGGACACTACCCATCCCATGCCTGCAGATGACCTGGGCACACAGTTGATGGCAGAGAGAGAGAGGGAGCTTGCCGAGATGAGAGAGAGAGAGCTTGGGCTTGAGCACAGAGAGCCCCCATTGTATGAGGCAGATGAGCTAGTGTCAGAGGATGAGCATGATGAGGATGAGCCCATTCGGGTTGTGTTTGCCAGATCAGAGAGGGATGAGGCAGATGATACAGGTGCAGGGCACACGCCACGGGCAGGGGTCACAGGTGCATCACGTGGCTGAGGTGGGACACATGGCACAGGTTATACCGGGAGACAGGCAGGGCACACAGGGGGGGCCAGTGGCATACCTACCTATGCCGACATGATGGAGGAGGCTCTTGATAGAGGGCAAAGTGATTTAGATGCCAGTTCGGCAGATGTTTGGATGCGTGCAGTACAGAGTCATGGCGTTACTACGACAGCACACCAGAGGAGGCACCAGATGGCTTTGATTGCACAGATTGGGAGGCCATGCAAGGTCTACAGGGTGCACATGATGAGGCACGGGATGAGGCTCGGGTTGATTCAGGGGTTGGTGCGTAGGATGATTCAGAGGTTGGTGCACAGGATGATTTAGAGGCTGGTGCACAGGATGAGTCCCAGAGCCCAGAGCATTTATTCAGATGCCCAGCTGGACGACTTGGTTGTCACATTGGATTCAGAGGCCCAGCAGATGCCAAGTGTCAGGGCGCCCCATCATCTCTTGCCAGCATGCATACACAGAGTCTCAGCCAGAGCAGCCGCATGAGGTGCCTATAGTTCCTCCAGCTCCTCAGAGGGTGTATGTGCGTCGCACAGCTCTTCTAGTGCCACCGATGCCATTTAGGCCTGCAGCCCCTCCATCGCCGTCCACTTCTGCAGCACCAAGTCTCCATGGCAGGTCACCATCTGTGCCCAGGTTTTCTCTCGCAGCGCCCACATCCACAGTGGCTCCTCCAGTGGCAGCACCCACTCTACATCCTCATCCTTAGCAGCACCCACTCCACTGGCTCTCCCATTGGCAGCACCCAGGATGTACAGTACTGGCCACCGCAGCGCCCCTTTTAGTACATATCACGCGGTACTCGCCTCCTGCACAGCCAGTTCCTCCACCTGCAGCAGCCCCATGGGCACACACTCCACGAGCTCATCCTCCTCGCTCAGGTGCACAGGGAGTTCCCTCTTTTGCTTCCCTATCCCAGCCGGCCTCAGCTTTGGCCCAGCCTAGCCAGCCGGTGATTTGCATGGGGGTGACGAGGCATTGACAGCTCCTCTTGTCCGCAAGAGACCAGGAAGGCCAAGGGTGCACCGAACAAGAAAGGCAAGGCACAGAAACTGCCAGGAGAGG
>MU834085.1:0-49630 GCA_029204225.1 Diphasiastrum complanatum | reverse complement strand
AAGCCATTTGGACATATTACTGGAGAGTGGGGGCCTTCCTTGGAGGGCGCACTATTTTCCCTCCCAGTTGGGGCCCTAGCCACCGGAAGCTTCCTTTTAGGGCTTCCTCTTGGCTATAAGTAGGGAAACTGTGTCATTTGTTATTCAGCGGATGATATTGATCTCTCTCTTTAGTCTCCTTAATCTCTCTCTTTCCTGCTTTCTAGGGTAAGTCTTGCTTATGTGCTGCTTTCATAGCTTAAGTCTTGCTTATGTGATGCTTTCATAGCTTAGCTTTAGATCAGTTGTGGCTCTATTCATAACTTGGTATCAGAGCACTTTCTTGGTTGCTGAATTTCAGATCTGATTTTCTGATTGGGTGCCCATTTTCCTTGCTGATTTTTCTCTCTTTGCTGAGGGCTTTCGTCTCTTTGCTTCAGCAACATTCAGCACAGTTTGGAGGAGGAATGCCCTGACTACCGCCGCTCATGCCATTGCGCCCCCTCGTCGCTTCTCTTCTCATCATCGTGGTATGACAACGACTCTTCTTTCTTCCAGAAATATGTCGAGTTCCTCAAATTCTCCAATTCTACACTTTCTTCTTCCGCAGAAAAGCAACTTCATTCCCTTCTTGCAAACCTCCTTTGCTCCCTCCACTCTGCTTCCTCCGCTACTTTTTGGAAGATCTTTCTTCATAAGCCCCTATCCATTGCACCCATCCCTATTCAATCCTGGGTCAACTATGCAACCAACCTCTATACAACTGCTCACCCTTCCATCTCTCTTTCTTCTCATCCTACCCACTGTGACCTCTTCTCTCCTGACATGGTTGAAGCCACCATCTTCAAACTCAAGAACAATCGTACATCTGACATTGACCTCCTTTTAGCCGAGCTCCTCAAACCGGTTGCCAAACTTGCCTCCCCTTTCCTGGCCCGCTGTTTCAACCGCTCTGTCGTTGATGGTTTTCCCATACCTTGGGCCATCAATCTCCTCCACCCCATTTTTAAAGCAGGTGATGCCATGGATGTCCACAACTATCGCACTATTATGATTGGTCATACCATGGCCAAGTTGTATGCCACTATTCTCCAGAACTTCGTTATGGCAGATGTTGATTCTCGACTATTGTATGCAATTGTCCAGGCTGGCTTCCGCCGGGGTTATAGCACTCTTGATCATGTCCTCACCCTACGTACTATCATTGAGGAGGCAAAGCATATGGGCAAGAAGGTATTTGCTTGTTTCCTTGATCTCTCTAAGGCCTTTGATATTGTTCCCCGTCATCTTTTGATCAGCAGACTACGTCAGCTTGGCTTTTCCAACTCTATTCTCGCGGCAGTGATTGCTCTGTATCAGAGACTTCTAGCACGTATTCGGCTAGGTACTGATTTGTCTTCTCCCTTCCGTAGCACTGTTGGCGTCAAGCAAGGCTGTCCATTGTCCCCTCCGCTATTTGCACTTTATATTGATGATCTTGAGTGCCTCTTGTTGCCCGCTGGCTCATTTGCTCATCCCCATTCTGCTTTATGTTGATGACATTGTTTTGCTTTCTTCCTCACCAGAAGGGTTGCAGTGTCACTTATAGGTCTGACATCGGTTTTGTGTTGCTTGGGGTCTCTCTGTTAACTTAAAAAAGACAAAGATCATGATTTTCAACTCCAATCGACAAAGCCTTCACAATTATCAATTCTTCTATGATGGCCAAGAAGTTGACATTGTTGCCTCTTATACTTACTTGGGAGTCCTGTTTACTGCGCCCCTTCTTGGTTTCCGCCCGGCTGCATTTGCACACATTTCCTCCGGTCTTTCAGCATTGGTCCAGTTCGAGTGTGGTTGTACAATGAATCATATTTTTGATCCCGCTACTAGATGCCAGTTGTTTCACATCGGGTGGTTCCAGCAGTGATGTATGCCTCCGAGATCTGGTTGCCAGGACTTTCTCTTTGGGACTGGGCAGGCATTTCCCGCATTCAGACCACTATGTTGGGTCGCATGATACATGCCAAGACTACCACCCCTCATGATATCCTATGTGCTGAGTTTGCTACTCCTCCGATCATCCTTGAGGGCTTTTTCCGCCTTATTCTTTTTCTTCAGCGGATTCAGGAGATTCGTGCATCTCACCCGGATAGATACATAGTTGTTGCGGTTACTTCTTCACGTGTCCTAGCTGATTCCCATGCCAAGCTATCCTGGTACCAGCAGGCGTCTGATCTCCTACGACATCCGGGCATCTCTATCATGGATCTTCCTCGTGGTACGCATTCATATATCCGAGGCTATTTATTTTGTCGATATATGCAGCAGACTTGGAGCTCCCTCCCACCTTCCCGCATTCGACTGAGCTATTACCAAACACACTTCCTCTCTCTGGATCCTTCTGGTTTGCCATTGTTGCCGCTCTATCTCTCATAGCCCCTATCACACGGCGGCCTGCGCTATCGTCTTGGGCAGTTGCGCATTTCCTCTAATCAGCTTGCTATTGAGGCCGGTTGTGCTTGGGATATCCCTCGGGAGCGTCGTCTATGTCGCTTCTGCTCGTTGCAGGAATATGAAGCCCATTTCCTCCTCAGATGTCCGTTGTATTATGAGATACGGGGGAGGTATTATTGTCATACACTTCGCAGTTTTGTCTCCTATCCTGATGCTCGTTGCTTGGGACTTCTTGTTCGTGAGATGCTTACTCTCCGTCAGTCTCATCTGCCTGTACCAGATCACCTTGGGTTAGACTCCTAGCAGCTGCTTCTCACTGGCTTCTTTCGGACTCGAGCACATGCTGATGACTCCGATGATGAGATTCCTATCCCTGTGCCACTGCGGAAAAAGCCCAGATGTAGTCGCCACTTGCCTCCATCAGGGACCACTGTACACTCCACTCAGTGGACACTTCACACTTACTTTCGTTGATATGTACTTATTATGAAGGAAAAAATATCAGCAATTAGGCTCTGAAACGAAGCGAAGCGAAGCGAAGCGAAGCGAAGCAAAGCGAAACTTAAGCAAGCTCTGATATTGCTGAAGCGAAATAATCGCGAAGCGAAACGAAACGCAAAGCGAAAAACAATGGCGAACGAAATCAATTCAGATGGATATGATTGCTGGTCACTGCTGCTATATCATTCCTACAATCCTCCATAATGTAGACAGACACTGCTGACCTACGTTATAGATTAATATAGCATTCAATAAGATTGAACTAGTGTGCAGAATTGATAAAACAAGTAAATGAGATACACGAATAATATCAGACAATAAATCATTCCAGACACGAACAATAGCAGACAACAATTCATTTGAGATCAGACAAAATTTAGAATGATATGTGCATAATAGCTATAGAATAGGGATAATCATATCTGCTAATGGGCAGCCATCTCCACCCTCTTCCCTAATAATCCGCTCAAGATCATCAATATATAGAGCAAAGAGAGTAGGGGACAAAGGACATCCCTGCTTAACTCCCACTGTACTATGAATGTAAGAGGATCATCCATCACCATCTCGAAAATGAGCCAGCACTCTCTCATACAATGTGACAATAGCAGCAATGATCTCTTGAGAAAAGCCAAGCGATGTTAGGCGCTGGAGTAAAAGGTGTCTCGGAACATAATCAAAGGCTTTGCAGAAATCCACAAAGCAACAATAACCCTCTGCTTCCTGAATTTGGCTTCCCAATAATGCATCTCAGGATGAATATCTGGTTAGCCGTGGAGTAGCCAGCGCGAAAACCTGCCTGTCCCATAGCATGTAACCCCTCTGTCTCTGCCCGTGAGCTGATAATAGACTGCAAAATAGATCCATATAGCTTGGCCATAGTATGACTGATCATAATATTGCGGTAGTTGTCTACAATCAAAGGATTCCCGGCTTTGAGGATAGGGTGTAAAAGGTTGATGCACCACGATGTGGGGAGACCGAAGATGACAGATTGGTTAAAGATATGGGAAATGTACGGGGCAATAATGTGAGCAACTGGTTTTAGGAAGAAGAGGGTGAATTCTGAAGGGCGTGGGGAAAGAGAAATGGAAAGAGAGTCAACTGTATAAAGCTTAATAGCATAATTTATCCGTGACTCAATAGCAATAGGAGCGAGTTTATAAGGGTTTTTAGAGAACATCCACCAAAAGAAATGGGAGGATGGGGAGGCTGCATCAACAAGTTTTTGTCCCAAGGACTGGAGATAAGCTATCTTTTTTTTAGACTCACTTTGTGATATTCTTTTTGTTTCAAGGCTAGGGTGTGAGGAGAGTGGTATCTAGCATAAACAACTTGTTTATGCAGTGAGAAGCACTCTGTATCATACCATTTGTTGTGGGTGCGTTTATGCGAAGAGAAGGTTTTTGAAGGATAGGCAGTATTGGTAGATTGCAAAAGAGATTGAGATAAAAAGACGGCTTGTTGATCAACTGAGGAGGTGAAGGGAAATTCTTGGAGAAAAGTAATGAGGGACTCGGTGTAAAGGGGAAAACCAGATGGAGAGAAAACCGAGCGATGGTGATGAGTGGGACGGTGTGTTGTGACTGTGGTACTTACTTGTTTTATCAATTCCGCACACCGGTTCAATCTTGTTGAATGTTGTATTAATCTATAACGTAGGTCAGCAGTGCCTGTCTACATTCTGGAGGATTGTAGGAATGATATAGCATGCAGTGACCAGCAATCATATCCGAACTCCATCTGAATTGATTTCGTTCGCGATTGTTTCTCTTCGCGATTATTTTTCTTCAGCAATATTAAGGCTTGCTTAAGTTTCGCTTCGTTTCGTTTCGTCTCGTTTCGTTTCGTTTCGTTTTAGAGCCTGATTGCTGATATTTTTTCCTTCAGTGGTATTAGAGCCCGTCATAGTCTGACATAGCCACAAAGCTATCAGATCCAGGAGGCAAAGCATTCAAGACAAAGAACCATTAACAACTGAGAACAATTCACAGCAATGGCTTCAATAAGCAGTATACAATCAAAGATCTGTACAATCCTCGACACATCAGGATCTAACTTCCTAGCATGGAAAGTTAAGACCTCTCTTATACTAAAGGGAGAAGGATTATTTCCCTGGGTAGACAGCACCGAGGAGATGCCTACAACTATAGGCAAGGAGCTATGCGAATGGAGAGAGAAGAATGACAAGTCAGTAGCCGTGTTATCATCATCCATCGAGGATAGCCTGCTCATATGGTATGTTGTTTTGGATGTGAAGGAAAGCATCACGGATCAAAATTCCCACATCGATGTGATCCAACAACCTTTTCACCTTGGTGTTCACAATGTAGTTTTACCCATCCATGTCTCGATTGTCCATTGAGACAACCCATAAAAGCTAAGATGGTATCATGCTACATGGATCCGCATGCACCTCGTTACTATTATTAGACTAATCCACTCCAGATGCATTACAACAGAAAGATCTTAATGCCACCTAGCTTTGAGACAACTAGAGAACATGGCAATCCTCATAAGATCACATACTGCATAGAGTCACCCCAAGATCAATCAACAACAACATCATAGAACTTAGAAGGCAGAGATGATAAAATCAATTAAGCATCAAGCAACTGAAGAAATCAAGAAAATTTTACCAAGTCTTCTGAAACAATCAACATATGTTGTACTACAAAGGGCACCTGTGACAAGTGGATTTCTTGGAGGCAAGCCAACACAAGGTTAAAGCAACAATGAGCGATGTCCAACCAAAGTTAAATCGCTCCACAAAACAGAAGAATGACAAATCCGGTTTCACTGAACCAAAAAGGCCAAATTCAAGGAGAGTAAGCCCAAACTGGCCACAATCTCAGCAAGGACAAATGTCGTCATTGTCAAGGGTAGGCACTTAAAGAATGGACGAGAAATTGTTAGCAGCCGGAGAAATCTCCCAACGTTATTTATTTTATCAACTTTGGGAAGTTCCTATGACAACTAACAACCCATTGGCAACATCATAGAGTGGGCAACACAACGAGAATTATCAACTTTAATCACCTTGGGATCCAAGTGTAGTCTACTGCGATGACAATGAATACTTGTGTAGGGCACTGTTCAATTGATATGGCAATTATTGAAAGTTTCACGAATCCAACAATGTCCACTTGTTGATGATCAACCAATAGAGCACTAAGTTTTACATAAGCAAATCCTTATCCGTGCTTTTGGCTGGAGCAAAAAAAATCAAAAATTTGGAATAAGCTCCCTACAACTTTGCCATCACAATACCTAATCTATAAGATAGGAGAGCAATAGCGCCAATATTGATGTCATGGGACTGTCACAGCTCATAAGAGAAAAGGAGGCCCACCTCTCAACTGTACGAAAGGGGACCAATTCCTTTGTATTGTATCTTGTCCTTTCCATGCTAATAGAACTTTGCCAGTTCTCTCTCTCTCTCTCTCTCTCTCTCTCTCTCTCTCTCTCTCTCTCTCATGCGTGTGCTAAACAGGTTAAAGGTGAGGATCATTCTCTTGTGAATGCAACCACAGCAAGACAGGCGACATCTTCACAAAGTTTTTTGAAAATGCCTGCTATGCATCGCTTCCAACTGTTACCTTGATGATGGTCTACCAAACCTTCTAAAGCTATGTCTGTTCACAAAACTGATGCTAGATGCTTTAAATCATATGGATTGTTAAAACAACCATTTGAATTTGCTTTGAAAAAGTTCATTTGCAAGAGAAGAGAGTTACAAGATTTGGATAATAAGGACCAATACCTTGCATATCAGATGGTTTTTGGAAGCAGTGCACAATCGCCCGCCCAACTCTGTTGCCATCATGTAGCCTTTTCTGCATGACATATGTTACTTTCTGCTATACAGAAGAAACGTGTTAGTAATCTGCCAAAACTACATCTGATACTAGCTAATGATGCAAGTAGAGGCTCAATCATAAATCATGTATCTATGAACCATAGACATAACCAATTTTTACTGTTATGGAGTTCATCCACAGTCTGTAGACCATTTAAGCCCAACATGCATGGTGGGACCATATGCTATGACATCACTACTTTGCTTCATAAGAATCTGAGAGTACATGCTATTCACATGCATAAAGATGCATCCACACCAGCTTTTGGAAGGAAAAAAGAAACGGAATGTGCCAATCTATTTATGTTAAGTGCTTATGTACAAGTTACATAATTTTGTCAAAGTAGCCATGATAAAGGTGAGAGCAAATCCAATTGAATGTGTGCCTAGGTGTATAGAAATCATGAGGGGAATTGCAAGTCATCACTGTAGCTTGCTCAAAACACACTCATACATACACTGGCAACAAAGAGAACTGTCAAAAAGAAAAGAATCACAGCAAACTTGTTGACTTTAACTAGATTGACGAGAAACATTATGGCTTTATCTCTAACAGACAATCAACACAGCTGTTGTCCACCTGAGAATGCTTCTTGGTTTCCAAGGGGAGGCTCGAACCTGGGACCAAAGAAACTTTGGATGCCAAGCTAACCAGTTGAGCCAACCCCGTTGGGTCCACCTGAGAATGACAGTGGAGTATAGAGAAGTACCCTATAAAATTGCTTGGTGCATACACCAACAGGAAAAACTTGCATGATTCAATAGTGACCTTTTTCTCTGGAAGCAAAAAAATGAACATAGTTTCCCTATGATGATTCCCTGATTTACAAGAACAGAGTGGCCAGTCTAAGGTGATGGAAGAACTTTAGACCAGATTAACTTGTTATACGTTACCTAATTGTCTGATTTCCATACTCCACTTGTGAACTTCTAATTGTATGAAACTTCATTTGCCACCATTCTTCTGTGCATCCCATACAACGTTAATTACGTACAAGTATTTGAAAAATCGCAACGTCTTCCAGACCCTGTACCCGTGAGCCACAAAACATATGATTTGAAAAAGATAAGTATATTCTTGACAAATTAATGTCGTCTCATGAAAGTTGTGATTTGGTGTTAAATCTTTGTGATTGTGCTCGACTTGAATTTTGGAAACAATAAGCCTCTCTTCCCAATTGGGCTTCAAAATCATAGAATTCCAATACATACAGTCTGTAGTGTATCCTCGTTACACGGATCAGCAGATTCCTCAACTCAGCTGAGGGTGCAGGTAGGGACCCACCCTCATCCAGCGGTTGAGGTACTTTTCATTTCATCATGATCAAATGCATCAACTTTTTTTAATCGTTGGAGAAGGTGGGGGCCATGCCTGCACCCTCAGCTGAGTTAAGCTCATCCTGCTACACATACAGATAACTGTGCAAATACATATAAGAATGAGTATTGGAATCTGCATATGACGTGCACTTATGATGGCAACAATCTAAGATACCAAAAATGCAGACAGTAGAATGAAGTTTGCCATATGTTGAGAACTAGGTCCCCAAGGTAGTGCAGCTATGAATAAGCAATTAACTCTAAAACGTCAGCCCATCCCCTCTCAAAAACGAATCAACCAATGGCTAAACACACAGTAATTTGCAATGCTGCTGCTGCTGAGATATGGATAAGGCTGAACTGAACATCCAAGTATATGCTCAATGCACAATACAGTGCTTGCATTCCCCAGCCAAACTTTCAAGACATTGTATACGCCACATTGCTCACGCACTTCTAATGCTAAGGGGTTCTGATCAGCTCCAGTTTGACTTGCTAGCTTGAATCTACTTGTAAAATCAATTTTCAGCAAATGGGTTGTTGGTATTGGCGACCTTCAACATGCACAATGGATATGGAGTGAATGAAAGGGTGTGCAAATTGTCCGTAATTAGTGTATGTTTTTTTCCAATGCCATGATAATTCTGTGAAAAGAAACGCAAGTATGTTAAAGTGAGAGCATGACGGACTGAAAATGAACTAATTCGCTTTTCTAATTTGCTCAATTGGAGGTAAAAATGCAGGGTTTCGTAGAAGGAAGCAGTATATCCAGTGGAACTTGTGGGACAGCGATTGCACTACAAACAAGAAGAAGCATTGACGAAGCTACAACATGGAACAGGAAGACATAAGGCAAATAGAAAAGACGAGAATGAAAAGGAATAAGAAGAGGAAGAAAGAGTGCGACCTGTGGGAGCTCCCGAATGCGAGTGGAAAAGGAAAAGAATGGCGATGGATGATGATGATGAATAAGTGAAAGAGGTGAAGGCAATAGAGGTAGGGAGAAGGATCCTGCCACCATAGCCATCATGCTCAGCCTGCCACACAAAAACACAAAAGCAAAGAGCAAATTATGGATGGAGTGCTGCAGCCTGATGGGATCAGGCACCCATTTATTTTTTTCTTAGATAAATGGGATCAGGCAACCCACATCACAATACAATCTATCCTTCCTCATTGTTACTCTATATAAACATATATGTTAATCTGCTTCAAATCTTACAATCAATAATCTGCTTAGAATGTTACAAAATTTTAATCTTTGCTATTGTACAAACCATTAATGTTGTGTTGTGTTGTTACCTTTTAGATACTCTCTTCTTCATTTCATTGCCTTCCCATAAATGTGACTGTCATCTTCATAAGCCTTGACATGCATACCTAGGTACATATTTGTATCCATTCACATGTTTTTGAGGTGCAACCGGGGCTTTGCCTCTAGCCAAGTCAAGTTTTAGGACATGGTATTGGAGGCACTACACCCTCTTAAAATGACCTATCTTGTATGCCTTGGCTTTAAATCTCTTTCTTTTTTAATAAAGACCCTGCCCGCACAAGCTAGATTCCTCGCTATGTAGCTCGCTCCTCTTCAAGTGAGCTAATCTTAAAAGCTAAGGTTTCATTTTTTTTTTTCATGAGTCACATCTTTTTTATACATACACTAGCTTATTGGTACCTTTGTGAATGTTAATTTTTTATCTCTCAACGTGGTTGTATGGTATGATGTCATACTTGTCCAAATGTTATTTCTTTCCTACTCATGAGCCATAATAATTAGGGAGGGTAGATCATATTTAGAGAATACCTTTCTTTTTTTTAATATTTGACATCACATCAGATGAAGGTTACCACATAACTTGGTGCTCGGAGATTACAACATAACATGTTGTTGATGTGGCACTTTTTATTGAGATAGAAAAAGAAAAAACTAAATTGCAATTACACAATGAAACTGGGCCTAGCACCAAGAAACTCAACTCACCCTACCAAGCAAGTTAGACTCATGGGCAGCCGATTCAACCCATCTGATTCCGCTATATCTTGAATATTCAATGTTGAAATTCTATTGATTATTCTTCTAAGAATAAGGGTAGCTTCAACATGATGGTGAACTCACCCCCCACATTGATAAGAGTGTAAGTATATCATAGAAGACCACTCATTGGAGGTAAATACAAGAGACTTAGTTTAAATCTGGATAATGTAGCAAAGATATCCATTGGACATGAGCTCATTATCCTCAAGTTTGATTCGGTTGGTCTTGCTCTAAAGGCAAAGTCATTTTGTTCAAGTTTGTAATGGCAATTTGTGAGACAAGTCAAAAGTCATCCCTATCTTAGTATTTTTTTAACGTGGCCATGCTTTGCAAAGTAAAGTATACATGCACAAAGTATGAGTGCCTAAAGAATCCTTTGTTATGTGTATGTCACATAGTCGGTGCCACTTATGCCAGAAGGTAACCATGTTGGATGCTTTTACAATAAATATTTGACAAAATGAGAAGTGAACCATCATCAAAAAACACCTTCTGGTTTAGGAAATGGAGGGACGTAGTGATGGTGACAACAATTGCAGAGTTGAGACTAGCATGCCATGCAAGAGCAAGGACTACCAATTGCATGATTTGGGTAAAGATCATATGTGACAAGGTCCTTGACCATGCTATGATCATTTCGTAAAACACAAATGTCAATGAAGAGCGCTTTCCAAATAAAAATTTATTTTTAGTACAAAATCACTTGATGTGAACACCTTATCATTATCAATGTTGAGTGCTTTGTACCTATCAGAAAATCCCAAAGATCTCCCACAAAGTCTATAAATGCAAAGTAGACGGTACTTCTACGAATAATTGTGTAGTGGGACCCATTATCTATGTAGACAAAGCTACTCATTAAGCGGATCTCCAATATATTGTTTATGCTTCCCTTGCACATTCTACAAGATCCCCTAGGTTACAATAGCTTAGAAGGCTCCAAGCACTATGAAACACCTGAAAATGAGAGCATTTTCACTAAGCAAGAGGGATCAGAAGACATAAACATCACATCAAATGCAATCGAAGATAAAGAGTAATGGATTTGAACTTCCAACACTTGTATTAGGCTGTGGAGACCTCAAATCACCTCAATACATAAGCCACAAATGTCATAATCAAAATTTTGCTTCAAATGTTACAAAATTTTTAATCCTTCCTATTGTACAAAGAATAAACATTGTGCTATGTGTTATGTTTTAAATACTCTCTTCTTCATTTAATTGCCTTCAATGAATGTTATAGTCTCATAAACATGACATACATACCTTTATACATATTTGTATCCATTCACATGTTTTTAAATGAGGTGACCTATAACCAAGGCTTGCCTCCCATCCAAGTCAAGCCTTGGGAGATGATATTGTGGGCAAGACCCTCTTAAAACGACCTACCTACTATCTTGCATGCCTTGGCTTGAATCTCTTTTTTTTTTACAATGAACCTGCCTACACAAGTTGGATTACTTTGCTCCTCGCTAATGTAGCTCACTCCTTTTCAAATGAACTCTTGAAAGCTAAGGTTTCATAGTTCTTTTTTCATAAGTCACATTCTTTTAACACAATTTAAATATTTGATTTTTGCCCTAGCTTGTTTTCATCTTTGCAAATGTTAATTTTGTTATCTATCTCCCTAACTATATGGTATGATAGCATGCTTTTCCACATGTTATTTTGTCCTACTCACAAGCCATAATAATTAGGGAGGGTAGACTGTATATGGAGAGCAACCTTTTTCTTTATATTGGACATCACATGGCTGTAGGTTATTGTCAAGGATCTTGCTAGCAGTATAGTTAGCTAATTTGCAGGCAATCAACAATGATACAATCTATAAGAAAGAGATCTCACTCCACAACCCAAGAGAACACCCTGTGAACTATATTCACAAAAAAACTTAATAGTACATATACACAGTCTAATTTTTGTGGGGTACCGCTGCATGGTAGTTTGGTCCCCGTTATGAGATGCGTGTCCGGACTGTACTCTACATGTGTTGTTAAACTGGCACTCATGCTAATTGTTACATAGACAGTAAAAACTCAAAAAACACTGCTGAAACTGGAAAGTCATGAAACTATAAGAGAAACTCGGCTTGGTGTGTGCGTGGAATACATGATTCGTAGCTAGCTATATACCGCTCTAGCTATCACATCTGATTACAGTAGACTTACTCTACGGAATTCCAATGTCTTCTAATATTCATATCTGATGTCATTGATAGAATAGGAGTTTTATTTTGTTTCAGATTAGAGGAACTTGATTTTAGCATAAATTTTAGAATTCCTGATTGTTTGGATTTGAAGAACAGACGTGCTACAATAAGTGATCATGTGATAGAGTTTGGGATTCAGCTCTTGAAATTTGACACTGCAAGGGATTCAAGCCGAGAATTCTCTCAATGTTGTTGTGGTGCTCTTGAATGAATTAGGTGCAGCATAGCTCCAACAAAGAGAACTTACATTGACTTAGATCGAATGGAGAAATGTCTTAGTAGGTGTCAGAGACAACCATAAAGACATGTCTTAGTAGGTGTCAGAGACAACCATAAAGGGAGTGAAGTAGAGGCCTATGTACTTAAATGTGCTAAGTGCCAGTTAAATAAAGCAGAGAGGCTAAAAGCTAGTGGCCTATTACATCCTTTTGATATTCCTACCGGAAAGTGGAAAAGTATATCTATGGATTTTGCGGTCGGGCTTCCACGTACAAGGAAGGGCATGATTCAATTTGGGTCATTGTTGACAAACTTACGAAGTTTTCTCAATTTATCCCAACAAAAACTATTGTTAAAGCTCCAGGACTAGCTCAACTGTTTGTTGAGACACGTTTTTGACTGTACGGGCTACCTTGTGATATTGTCAATGATCGTGACCCAATATTTACCGAGAATTTATTGCAAGCAGTATTTGAAAAGTTTGACTTTAAGTATGAGTTCTATAGATCATCCGGAATCAAATGGTCAAACGGAAAGGACCAATTAGACGATGGAGGATATGTTGCGAGCATATGTTGGCCATCGACAGTCTGATTGGGAAAATTATCTTCCACTGGTAGAATTTGCATATAATAGTGCAAAATATTCAGCGGCTGGATTCAGCCCTTTCATGCTTATTGTATGGTTATCAACCTCGATCACCGATTAGTGTTGGCATGAAAAACCTTAGAGTGCAAGCCGTAGCTGATTTCCTTGCGGATATGCAAAAAATGTTACAGCTGACTAAAGATAGCATAAGAAGTGCCCAGGACAGGGCAAGGCACTATGTTGATCTATCTCGAAAGCACAAGGTATTCTTGGTCAACGATTGGATATTTTTTAGGGTTCCTAGTCACTCTAGGGGCTTGAAAACTATTAAGTGTGCAAAGTTGACGCCTAGGTATTGGGTCCTTTTAAGGTTATCCAAATGATAAACAAGGTCACATACAAACTAGACCTTCCAACTAACGTTGGAATTCATCCTTTTTTCCACATTAGTAAGTTGAAACCCTCGTTGGGGCTTGGGAAAACCTTGGTCCCTGTGGAAGATCTAGTGGAGCTTCTTCGTGATGAGTCCGCGAGTGGACCACCTGAACCCGAGGCGATTGTTAATAGCCGACAGAAAACTCTAAGGAATAGAGTTCTTCGAGAATTTTTAGTCAGGTGGAGAGGCAAATAAGAAGAAGATGATACCTGGGAAAAGGAGGCTGATCTCTAGAAGAATTTTCCAACTTTTTTTCCTACAAGGAAAAATTTAAGTTTAGGGGGAAGGAATGTTACATACCTATGTAATTATATGTCCATTTAGTGTTGGGTGCTAAATGGCAAGTTATCCTTGGACAAGGGGTACCCTTAGGATTAAGGGTAAGTGCCTTTGGATAAGGGCAAACAAGTGACTATACCTTGGTCGGAGGTATGGAATCAAGTTACCCTTGGATAAGGGATACTCTTAAGATTAAGGATATGTGCCTTTAGATTAAGGTACTAGTGTCCTTGGATAAGAGCAAGCAGGTGTCTATGCCTTGGTTGGAGGTATGGAACCTAGCGAGGTGTTAGAAAGTCATTACCATGGGTGTTTTGGCTATTTTTCTAAACCTTGGGCCTCAACCTTGAACCATAATAAATTATTGGTCTTGGACCAAAGTATACAAGCACAACTTGGGCAATGGGACCTAGTAGGAGGGTGCACTTCCAAGGTGTCCATTGAGTTCCCAACTCCCACAAGAAAGGCATTCAAAGAGTCATAGGTTATGGAAGAAGTCTCTTGACCTTCCATAAGCCTATGAAGGTTCTTTAAGTCCCCTAGGCCTCTATTTTCTCATTGGTTGTGCATGGAACCGCATAGTGTATTGGAGGGTGTGCCATCTATATGAGGGGAGGAGGGCGCCCATAGGGAGGGAGATCTTTTTTGTTTGTTATGCTTATGCTCTAGTGTGGCTAGTAGTGTATAGAGTGTTTTCTTGTGTGTACTATGCTTAGGGTTTGGATCTTGAGTATGCTATGGTTTGTGGTGGTATGCTTGTGATTAGTTATTGGTTAGCAAGGGGGTGTTAGATTAGCCAAGTTGCAGAATTGCATGTGCTAGCTAGCTATGGTTGGGTGGTGAATACTTGAGGCCACTTGTTATCTACCTTTGTGATTAAGATTAGGGACACGGGTGGAGGAGAGATCCATAGAGGCTTGAAGATCCTTCCTTGTAGATGGAGGCATCCTAGCTTGGAGTTGGGGAGCATCTTGGAGCTTGCAGGTTACTTGGAGGACCTTTGGAGGCACTACCTTTGGATTAGGAGGACTTTCTGACTTCATTTGTAAAACACAACCTTCAGCAGAATGTTGATATTTCAAAGGTAATTTATTCGGTTTATTCTTGATTTTGCAATCGTGACTTATTTTTTTATTTTGTAGATTGTCTTACTATAACTAATATGTGAATATTCTATCTTGCAGATTTTATACACAGATTTTACATAACTGTATTTGAATCTATTGCCCTTCCGCAATGGTGATTGTTGTAGGCAGATCTTTGCAGCACGTTATCAGCTCCTGTCTTTTTTGCAACTGTAACAAGACAAATATTAGTGAATGTATCATTGCAAATTATGTCATTTTCATTTTGTGTGTACTATTTTGAACAGGCAATAAACATAGAGTAATTATGAGTCTTTCGTTGATGATGAATCTGTTAGAAATCAATGATAAAATTCATTGTTACACTTCTTAGTTACTGTTTACGATGTACTTTATTACTAGCTGTAACTAGTCGTTGGCTAGTCTAGTAGTCTACTCCTAGATCTCCCTCTTTATCAGAGTTCAGGGTTTATATGTACATTTTACATTCAGTATGTTAGTGTGATACAATGATATTGCGTGTTCTTCTTCCCTCTCCCTACTTGGTGATTGTTTATGATGAATGCTTGATGTTGCATTTCTGATTGTTGACATGGTATCAGAGCGGCAATAGTCCTGCGTGCCTAATCAGTGGATACAGCTTCTCACAGGCTCCGCAACAAAGTGAGAAAGTCCTTCATGGGAGGTGAAAGCTTGGAGAGATAAAAATGGTTGGAAATCTTTTTTTGGTGTATTTTGCAGGTTTGGAGCTCATAATCATCAGTGGGAAACGAAGACACAGTCTCGGAGGCATAAAAAAGGCTAGGGCAGCATCAGACAGATTGAAAATCTGTTGAGTGGGGGAGATTCTTACCATACTTCCTAGTGGTTGTGGAAAGTGCTATTTGTGTGAGAGGTTTGCCAAGAAATTTCTCATTTGTCTGTTTGGAGTACCACAAATCACACTAGATAGTATCTAGTACTGTCATTCAGAGTTAGGAAGCTTTATACTTTTCACATTATTGATATCTGTCTGTTTGAATGATCACTCATTTCGAAATCTTTGCAAAGAGGAGGCGGCGTAGCCGCCGTGCCAAAGTAGAGAATCTGGAATATTTCCTCTGGAAGTTCTTATATTCTCTCTTTTTCCGTACCAATATCGGATCCAAGCGCGCTAGCTGAAGAGACACCTGAGCAGTCGTACATCCGTGCGCCAGTTCGATATCGCAAGTCCATACCGATATCGAATCCAAGCACACGAGCTAAAGAAAATTCCGAGTAGTTGTACATCCGCGCTCTAGTCCGATATCGCATGCTCCAATATCGGATCCAAGCGCACAAGTTGAAGAGGATCGTGAGCAGCCGTACTTCCGCGCTCCATTCCGATATCAGGTGTATAACCGAAAAAAACATTATTATACAGTTCTGTGGCGTAATAAAATTTGGAGACTAAGTTGTGTGCTCAGACTGAGCCATTCTTGTGATCCAGACTTGTCTATCCAATAATGGCAACTCTAAGCAAGAGTGTCCTCAATGAGTCAAGCAAATTGGAAGGAGCTGGCAACTATGCAATTTAGAAATTCAAACTGAAGAACATTCTGATGGAAAAGGAGCTATGGGAGATCGTGACAGGTGAAGAGACAAGGCCATTGATTGAAGAAGATCAACGGGCATTTGATAGGAGAAAATGGAAAGCACAGAATGTCATCAACTTATCAGTTAAAGATGCAATTATTCCCTACATTTTGGATTCAGAAGGACCAAAAGAAACATGGGATACGTTGAAGGCATTGTTTGAGACCACAAACACATCTCGAGTGCTATTCTTGAAGACGAAGTTGCACACATTGCGGATGGATGATGGTGCAACTGTTGATGATCACCTACTGAAGATCAAAGAGATTCGTGACCAATTAGCAGTAGTTGGAGAGCGAGTACAGGATCGTGAGATCATGCAGTTGACATTGAATAGTTTGAGTGAGTCACATCAGATGTTTGTGACAAGTTTAGCCACATGGGAAAATCTTCCAACCTATGAAGAGTTAGGTGGATTGCTTTTGCAAGAAGAACAACGTCAAGAGAACTTGATTCATCACAATAGGGGATTTGATCAAGCTTTGCAGTCAGGGGACGTGGTGGTAGATTTTGTTGTGGAAGACACCAATCAAGAGGCGAAAACTCAAATCGTGGATCATTCCAAGAACAATCCAATGATGGCCCAAATCGAGGCAATTGGAATCAAGGACGAGGTCAAGGCCGCGGCTATTCCAGACAAAATAATTCTGGAAATTGTAGGTATTGCAACAAACTTGGCCACTGGGAGCGTGAATGCTTCAAGAAACAGAAGGAGATGGAACAAACAAAAGACAAAGGGCAAGTGGGAAATTATGCTGATCAACATCAATTTGATGATTATTATTATGAAAACAATTATACTGATCAACATCAATACGATGATGATCAATATGAAGATGATACAGGTGAGAGCTCAAAATTGTTCATTACAGCATTAATGACAAGTGATGAAACCCCGAAGTCAGATGCTTTTGCTAGGTTCAAGGAATTCTTCAAGGAATTCAAGGCATTAGTTGAAAAGCAAACAGAATGTTGCATCAAAACTTTGAGACTTGATGGAGGTGGTGAGTATTTTTTGACAGAATTTATTGATTTCTGCAAGGATGAAGGGATCAAGAGGCAGACTACAACACCTTACTCACCATAGCAAAATGGAGTTGCAGAACGAAAGAACAGATCTATTGTTGAGATGGCCAGGGCGATGCTCAAAAGAAAGGGTCTGCCAAACACCTTTTGGGCAGAAGCTTGTAGCACAACTACGCACATCATGAATCGGTGTCCTACAAAATCCGTGGAAGGTAAGACACCTCATGAAGCTGTTATTGGAAAGAAACCTAATATTTCTCATTTGAGAGTATTTGGTTGTGATGCTTATGCTCATATTCCTAATGAGAAACGAAGAAAATTGGATGCAAAAGCTATCAAGTGTATTTTTCTTGGATATGATGAGAAGGACAAGGCATACAGGATGTATGACACAAATGCACAGAAGCTTGTAATTTCTAGAGATGCTATGTTTGACGAGATGGGCCAAGGTGAACAATCTGAAGTAATCACTGAACCTTTTGATGAGGGAGCGAAAGTACAGGTCAAGAAGGAAGTGGATTTTGATATAGAAAATCCATTGGACAAAGGCAAGCCTGATGCTAAAATTCCCAAGAGAGTACCTAAATGGTACTTATCAGTCACAGATGGTGCAAAGAAGGGAGATACTCCCGAATCTAGTGAGCAGGGAGAGCTTAGAAGATCAAGTAGAAATCAAAAACCTCCTGCAAGATTAGAGATGAATCTAGCCCTAATGGGATCCATCTTAACGGCTCAAGAACCTAAAGCTTTCAATGAAGCAAAGGAACACAAGGAGTGGCGTGCAGCTATGGAAATAGAAATGGAGGCCATATCGAAGAACAAAACGTGGGACTTGGTTGAGCTACCTGATGGTAAGACGCCTATCACATGTAAGTGGATCTACAAGACGAAGTATGGAGCGGATGGGCAACTTAACAAGTACAAGGCACGATTAGTTGCAAGAGGTTTTGAGCAGCAGGAAGGTATAGACTTTGAGGAGACCTTCGCACATGTAGCCAAAATGGTAACTATTCATTCTATCATCGCAATTTCTGCTTTCTATGATTGGAAAATCCAGCAAATGGATGTCAAATCTACTTTTCTTAATGGAGTATTGGATGAAGAGGTATATTTAGAGCAACCTCAAGGGTTTGTTGAGCCAAGAAGAGATCATTTGGTTTGTAAACTCAACAAAGCCATATATGGATTGAAGCAAGCACCACGAGCATGGTACTCTTGCATTGATGAGCACTTCAAGCGAAGGGGGATGGTAAAGAGTGATGCTGATTCTAATCTTTACATTCTAAGGCAAGATTCAGATATAGTGTTCATTGTGTACGTGGATGATTTGATTATTACATGAAGTAATGAGAGGTTAATTAATGAAATCAAATCAAATCTTTCCAATGCTTTTAACATGAGTGATTTAGGATTGATGCACTACTGTCTTGGCATTGAAGTATGGCAAAAAGAAGACATGGTCTTTCTTACACAAAGCAAATATGCACGAGATTTTCTTTATAAGTTCAATATGCAGGATTGTAAGCCCTTGAGTACACCTATGGATGTCAACATGAAGCTTACTGCATATGATAAATGTGAGAAAGTGGATACTTATTTGTATAGACAGCTGGTGGGTAGTTTGATTTATTTGACACACACACGACTTGATATTTCTTATGTTGTTGGTGTTGTTAGTCAATTTATGCAAGATCCTAGTCAAGCACATTGGAAGTCTGCTAAATGTATTCTCAGATACATTCGAGGGACATTGAATTTTGGTTTAAAGTATGATCAACCTGAAGCGCCAATGTTGGTAGGTTATACAGATGCCAATTGGGCAGGTAATATTGATGACAGAAGATCTACCAGTGGTCATACATTCAATTATGGTACACCTACAATTTCATGGAGCAGCAAAAAGCAACCTACAATAGCCTTATCCTCGACGGAAGCTGAATATCGAGCACTCAACAATGCTGCACAAGAAGCGGTATGGTTAAAAAGATTGCTTGTGGATTTAGGTCAACCACAGGTGGATGCAACTACTATATCTTGCGACAATCAAAGCTGCATTCACCTTGCCAAAAATCCAGTTTTACATGCTTGAACCAAGCACATCGAAATACATTATCATTTTGTTCGAGAAAAAATTCTTGATGGAGCCATTGATCTTGTTTTCTGTAAATCTGAAGATCAAGTGGCAGATATTTTTACTAAGTCATTAGGTAGATGTAAATTTGAAAAGTTTCGTACTCTACTAGGAATAGAAGAATGTAATTTTATCATTGAGGGAGAGTGTTAGAAATCAATGATAAACTTCATTGTTACACTTCTTAGGTACTGTTTATGATGCACTTTATTACTAGCTGTAACTAGTCGTTGACTAGTCTAGTAGTCTACTCCTAGGTCTCCCTCTCTATCAGGGTTCAGGGTTTATATGTACATTTTACATTCAGTATGTTAGTGTGATAGAGTGATATTGCGTGTTCTTCTTTCGTCTCCCTACTTGGTGATTCTTTATGATGAATGCTTGATGTTGCATTTTTTTATTGTTGACAGAATCTGAAATAAGTGGATAGATTGGTTTGTAATAGCATGAGATATAATCAAGGCTCCAATGCTCTTCCACCTCAATCATAGTCAAAAGTTATTCATTGTGTATGATGCTTATCTCCTTTCGGTATGTGTGACCATTTATTTGGAAGTATTGCTCTGGTGGTAGCCATGTACCATCAGTTTTCTTGAATCTTTGATAGCTAAATGTGAGACTGAGCATTGTTTTTCGATATGACAACGGAAGATCATTGATGAATTTTTTATCCTACATTCTATATCTTTACTTGTTTTACTATCCTAGCCTTGATCCATGAGATCTGACAAAGTCTCATGTGATAAATCCTTGCAAACAAATAAAGTTGGTGTCCTTCGAACACTTGCACTTGAGAAAAAATCAACAAATATATGCAATAAGAGAAACCAACTTAGGTGAACAATTTTCGAATCCGTACTTATCTTCATGGCATTTCTAACATCCAAGAGTAGCTTGCATCTGAAGGATTCAGAAACAATACTGTCAAGAGTAGGCCACTCATCACTCTAAAAATTTGGCAATGGAATTGCTTCGAGCTTGACAAAATTCCCATCCGTTTGTGGTACATATGAAGATTCATAAATATATATTGGATTTATTCCTCTGTGTTGCAGCTTTCCAACATCAGAGTGAATCACATCCAGTATTCCTGCAAGTGATTGTGATGGCTCCCATTCACTTATGTTTGATGGATATAAATATGAAAGAAGAAACACGTTGAATAATTTAAATTGTAATCTGAAGAGCTTCAATCAAAAAACACCTATGATTGTAATAAAGTGCATGCCTTTTGATATACTTACAATTACATTTTTGATGATTATGAGGATTTATATCTTGCACTTTTATTTTTGAATGCATATAAACATGTTGTACTAACACATCCGATATACAGTTACCACCGGGAGTTGTCTTAAGCTACAAAATTTTTGCTTTCCAATAATATTTGTATGTCATCTTTGCCCTTTTCTTCTATCGGAAATTGCCCTTTGATGATGGATGCAGCAACACCCATGAATTCTTCGTATATTTTGTTGGCTTCCACTTATCAACTTCATTTTTCTCATTGTAAAGAATCACAGACTCAATTGTAGATCTTGGTCTCCGTGCCATTGCTATTTTCAAAGCTTGGGCGCCAAAAATGTCTTCGGTATGATACTCAATTTAATTTTTCGTGATCACATTTAATCTCATGAGAATGCCACAGTAGTCACAGTTATTGTGCATACTATAATTCTATAATTGTAACTAGTCTAGTTAACAAATTTCATTAAACTAACCGGCATAGTTCAAATTTTACTTGAAGCATTGACGTCGGGCAAATTCAGGCAGGAAGAGCGAACCAATTCGTCCATGCTGCCCGACGTAAATTTCAAAGTTTGCTATGATATATTTTTATTATTTGAACTACATTACATAGATTTGAAATTTGTGCATTTTGATTGGGCCAGGTGGTGGTCGAAACTAAAGAAAAATAATAAAAGTATCTTTACAAAGGGTCATTTTTTATTTTGGAATTCTTCTAATGCTCTAAGTTGAAAAGTCATTTTGGCCTCCAAATTGCCAAATTAAATCAGCTTAACTAGTTGACAATTTTTCACACTCCTCAAGCAAGGATGACGAATGTCTGGCTTTGATAAAAACCTCTGGTAATGTGTATGCCTACATTATAGCAATGTGCCAGGAGGGGGGTGGGAGGATGTGGGGTTCATTTTGATGCTCGAGGAATTGTTGATAGGCATCCTAGAGTTGAAGGGGTAAAAAGACAACAAGAGGTTCCAAATGCTTGATATGCACCGCTTGGGTGGGAATGGCCGATTTCAGGCCCCGTCCAAGGGCGCCTGGTACTCCTGTACAAGTAAAGGTGGTGGTGACAAAGTGCCAGAGGGGGGAACTGCATTAGTTTACAGAATGAAGAGGAAGTGGTGTGTAGGTGGCAGAGAGAAATTCCAAGGTGGAGTGACGATCATAATTAAAAGAAAGCAAAAAACAAAGACCTGGAAGGATATGTACAAGAGGGCATTGAGTAAAAACTTCACAAAAATAAGAAAAATCATGAATAGAAAACTTTTTACAGATGATGGTAAGGGTAAAGACATTATTATAGTTTTTATCCAATATTTGGTAGGCCCTCTCCAGATTATCATTTGAGAAGGTCATGGCACTCAAGTCAAAATGGCTGGAGAAAGATATGCCAAGCTTACGTTAGATACTTCTGTAGATAGTAGAAACTAGACAATCGACAAATTCAGGCCAGAGATGCTCTTAGACCTAGCCTAAAAATCATGCATATCACAATGCATAACACTTTGCTTAGCCTCACTTTAAGGGGTTGGAGGGCAATGCTCAATAAAAAGTTTTAAGCCAACCTCACAAAAAAAAAAAAATTCATGACATTTTAATGAAGTAGTCAAAAGATTGGAATAACCTTAAATTTGAAATTTATAGCTTAAACTAGTTAGTTTTTTTCAAGCTAAACATATGGAGTTAAATTCAAGCTGTAAAATGCCAATCTCAAGACTTGGCCTGATTGAATTTGTGGGTTTTTTAAGAGCACATGATGTTATGGATCTGCTAGCCAGCCTTGAGAGGACTCTCTGGCAACGATTGCTGGTCATAGCGGGTAGTCCTTAGTTTTGGCTTATTTCCCAACTCGACTGAGGGTGCCAACCCTCATCAGATGATACATGAGACTTAAAATTTTCATCATCCATCGTGATTATAGATAAATGATTCTGCATCTTCGGATGAGGGTAGGGCCCTACCTACACCCTCACTTGAGATGAGAAATAAACTCATCTCTAGTTTTGAAGCCTTCCCAGCCTTTTAGGACAATTTTCAGTACATGAAAATGCACTTTCATTTAAGCCTTTCCACCTGAAAGGTGGATTGCAGTTCCAACTTCCTACCAGTAGAGACAAGGTGGATTCCCTTAAAAGAATAACCGTCACAACATAGTTCATAAGTAAGACAACAATCCATTTTCTTTTATACCTTTTATGAAGAAAGCATGTAGGTCCTGCCTTTCAAAGTGCAGGCTAGTGGTGGGTTTCTGATTTTGAAGAAGCTATATAATGTCTTTCTTGTCTCTCTGTTTTTGAAAACAGCAACTGCCTCATCACTGATCAGGTATTGCTTTCTGGTGATATAGCACCTATAAATCATTGCTCTTTGCTCAGCTTAGCAAATATTGAATGAATTCCCAGAAGCAGCAGTCCTAAAGATTATAGTATATACTGTAGTAGCTATAGAGCTCATTGTACAGCTGAATCTGTTGGTCTTGTTTAGATTATTAGCTCAGCAACATTAGAATCAATCACAATTTACCAGGAGCTGCAACAGTTGCACTAGAGTATAGTCTTCTAAACAATAGAGCTACAGAGCTAATTGCAATCTTTTTTGTGTTAATCAGTTCTGCTCTTGTTGTGTCACAGTCGTCTGCAAGGATCGAAGGAGGGAGGACAAGGAAGCATGGTGAAGAATATGAGAACCAGGAGTTTACCATGTTTTATTTTTCTGCTGATCTTGCATGCAGTGACAGTAGCTTGTGCATCCTTATCTGTCAGCCTTAAAGGTATGTGTATACTTGTCTGTCATTGAAAAGCATAAAAATCTCATAAGATGTCCAAAAGCTCTGAACAAATTTAACATTTCGAGTTTGCTTTTGCTATGGATTCAATAATTGCATCTGATGGTGTCAATCTTCTGGATGCCTCCTAAGATGGCAATGGCTTTTCGGTAAAGAGGAGAGGCACTGGCTCAAGTAAGGTGATTATGGAGTATATTGGTGCAAGCGGTTCTTCTATCACGGTCGATCATGCCCCAATTATTGACGACAACACACGAATTTACCTGATTCTAGCCTTTGCCATCGATGCAGCACCAAATGGAAAACCGCAGAATGGCAAATTTAGCAACTATTGGGCTGATAGCATCACCCCAGAATCAATAGCACTTCTCAAACGCAAGCATCCAAATGTGAGGGTGCTAATGAGTCTGGCAGGTGATTCATTCTACGTATCAGATCACAATATGCCTCTTATTTACTGGTCTGATCCAGCAAGTACTAGCACATGGATCAACAATGCCGTGCACTCGCTTACAGCATTAGCAAAAAAATACCACATTGATGGCGTGGACATTGACTATGAGCATTTCCGTCAAGATGGCCATAATAAATTCATATTCTGCATCGGTGAGGTTCTCAAAGAGCTCAAAAACAGAAAGGTAATCACAGTTGCCACCATGGCCCCCGCCGGCGAGTTCTTCAGCCTATATGTACAGCTTCACAATTCCTACAGAACTGTGTTTGATTACATAAATTATCAGTTCTATGCAGATGAAATGTACGACCCAAAAAAATATCTGCAGCAATATAGCAATGTTGTTAAGTACTTCAATGCTCCTGGTAAAGTGATGATGGCTACCCAATTGTATGGGCAAGGGCTGCATGGAACAAAATTTCTAAGTGTTGTGCAAGAGCTTCTGAAAACTGATCCTCAGTTTCCAGGAGTTATGATCTGGGATTATGATGCTTCTGCAAAAACTGGGTTCCAGACTGAGAAAGAACTGCAACATTTCTTCTCTCACTATTGAGAGTTAAGAAGCCTATAGCAATTAGAAGAAAGGGTTTGCAAATCTTCTGGGAAAGCATTGTTTCTAATTTCATATAATATTGAGTAATTTGGAGCATTCAGCAAATTTAGACTAAGGGCATAGGATGCTACTTGTTATTTGTAAACACCTATATCAATCAACATCAATGGTTATCAATCCACATCAATGCCTCCTTTGTTTTTCAATCAACATCAATGGATATCAATCCATATCAATGCCTCCTTTGTTTTAAAGTGTTTAGGCGACTAATAATTGACAACGTTTACATTATGGGCAAGCCAAAGCCCTAGGTTCCAAAGAAAGCTCCTTACATGTCAGCAAAATGGCTCTGGTTTGAGCCTACACCTTCATGGCCACACATTAACCATCTCTAAACACAATTGCATCTTGCACTTGATGTGTTGTTCACCTCACATTAAAATCTGATGGTAGCTATGAGACATGGTATTACTATCACATGGGTGGATGCCTTACATAGAATTGTAAATATGCCTTGGAATCTATGTCTAAAAAGGCATTAAGCTCTTATGCATCTAGAAATTCACATTTCTTTTAAGCAATACAATGGCTATGATGGTGACAAAAGAAAAAAAAAACACATAGCTACCAATTTTTTGTTTAATCTTGTGACAAGGGCTATCTTGTACTAGCATTTCAAGGAAAATAGTTTTCTTTAATCAACTTTCCTAGACATTTTTTACAATTCATAGATTATGGCACAAGATAAGGGCGTGCATTATTATGGCACAAGATAAGGGCAAGAGACACCATTCTTTGACCTTAGGAGGCAAGGCTAGTATAGTCTTCACCCCCCAAGCGCATGGACCAACAATTTTTGGCCCTTCGGCAACAACAATCTTTGGCAATGAAGGGCAAGCATTAATGGTCTTCAACCTTGGAGGGCAAGTAGAACAATTTTCGACAGGCTGCTGCTGATGCGACGTGCTGATGCGTTTTTTGCTGGACTCTTGTGCGATTTCTTCCACTGCTGTCTTTTGTTCTTCTAGCCTTCTCTGCGGCTATGGTGAGGCTCCCTCAGCTTTGTATGGCTTAGATTGACTGCAGGCTTTCTGTTGTAGCCTCCTTCAGTCTATGTCGTGGCTTCTCCCCCTCCATAGCAGTGGTATTTAGCATGGCTTTATTCTTCTCCTGTTTTTTAACACTTCTTGCAGCCTGTCTCTGATTTTGCGCCTGCTGTTGTCTCTTTGTCAGTTTCCTTTTGAGTTCGTGCTAGTGTTGCCCTTTTCATAAGTTTGCAGATTTTGCTTGTACTTGTTCTCTTGTTTCTATGGCCTCCAACAGGCCTTCCCGTGATCATTCGCTCTTTCGTCCCAAGCCAGCTCCTTTTTCGCATCTTAACAGGTTCAAGCACTCTATCCCTGCTCCGGTGGTTACTGACTCTATCCTTCCCTTTATTAGTGCACCTAATAACATGCTTGTCCATTCAAAGGGTCTTCTTCCTATTCCTGCAGCCATCCTCCCTCCCCGCAGCTTTGCAGAAGCCCTCAAAGACTAGCCTGTCTATCCAGCTCCCCTTCCCGCTTTGGATAAATGGTCTGTGCTCAAAAAAGTTAATGTCTCTAAAGATCCTACCAAGATGTCAGACGATTCCTCCTCTCTCTTCTTTCTTCCTGACCTTGAAGCCCTCTCGGTCTCCCAATCTTCTCTTTTTGACACATCGGTGGCCTTATTCTTCGGTTCCTTCATTCCTGATCGCTTTTAAAGACTTCATTAACCAGTTCATCATCCCTAATTTCAAGTTCTTCACCAGTTTTGAAACACTGGCTGCCAACTGTTTCTTGCTCCACTTCAGCTCCAAGTAAGGTGCCTCGGAGGTTCTCCTCGCTTCTCCCCTCCGATTTAAGAACTCCTTGGTTTTCGCTTTTAAATTCAACAATGTTCTTAACCTACTTAACGCGAAGCTCCATTAGTCTGTCGATTCACATTTCGCTTCCCTTTTTTCCGGCCAAATTTAAATGCCTCCTCTTCGGTCTTCTTTCTAATCTTGGTGAGGTTTTGGACGTTGATGATGATTTTAATTCTCGCTTCTCTCCTCTTGTCAAAGTGTGCATCTTATGGAACCTGGCTGATGCTCTCCCCTCTCTGCTTAATATTTTCGACGGTGCTGGCTTCTATGAGCAGCCTATTCATTTCGGCCCCCTTCCGCCCTTTTGTCAATCTTGTCACAGTCTCTCTTCTTGTTGCTGCTTGGGTACTTCTAGCTCGACCCACTCTCCTGTTTTTCAAATTGTTTGCCATAAGAAAAACAAAAAGTCTCCTTGTAAGCCTTCCCTTTCTATGGCTAATTTTTCCTCTGGCTTCGGCCTCCCAGTCCTAGATCTCGTAGTACTAGTTGGCTGGAGAGTTCCTCCAAAGAAATCTGCTCCCCTCCTAGTTCCCATATGGACAGCTTTATTAGAGACTATTGCAGATCTATTCCTAGCGATGGTCCTCTTGTTATTAAAGCTTCTTCTTCTATCTCGGACAGTCCTTCTATGCTTCATCTAAATGGGCTTGGTCTGTTTCATTCTTCCAGATTTGGCTCTAAAAGTTCAACAAGCTCTTCTATCTCGGACAGTCCTTCTATGCTTCATCTAAATGGGCTTGGTCTGTTTCATTCTTCCAGATTTGGCTCTAAAAGTTCAACAAGCTCTTCTATCTCGGACAGTCCTTCTATGCTTCATTTAAAGGGGCTTGGTCTGTTTCATTCTTCCAGATTTGGCTCTAAAAGTTCAACAAGCTCTGCTAATGCCGAGAAGGATTTTTCTTCGGATCTAGGAGACAAAGAAATAGATTCTTTTGTTGTTCCCTTAACTGGTAACTTGGCACATTCTTTCAATCTTTAAGAGCTTGAGATCCCTATCCCTCCTTTAGTTGAACTTGGCCACAATATGGTTCTCCCCTCCCCAGCTCCGAAGCCATCTGTTTCTCGTTCGCTGACCACTACTCCTGTTTGTTCAACCCTCCCTCCCGTCCAAAGATCTATGTTTTAGATCTTCACTCTTACTGCTCCTTCTCTTCTCCCCTATCCCCTGAAGATTCTATCTCCCTTTCTTCTCCCCTCTCCCTGGAGGAACTTTTTATTGCCCTCAAAGCCCTTAGTAGAGACAAAATTGTGGCTCTGACGGAGTCACCCCTGACTTTTTTCTTGCTCAATGGAGTTCAGTTGGTCCTTCTCTCCTTCTTGCTATCAACAATGCTTCTTGGTTTCCAAGGGGAGGCTCGAACCTGGGACCAAAGAAACTTTGGATGCCAAGCTAACCAGTTGAGCCAACCCCGTTGGGTTGCTATCAACAATGCTTCTTGGTTTTCAAGGGGAGGCTCGAACCTGAGACCAAAGAAACTTTGGATGTCAAGCTAACCAACCAAGACAACCCCGTTGGTTTGCTATCAACAATGACCTTTCTTCAGGTTCTTTCCCTTCCTCCCCCTCTCAAAAACTTATTAAACTCATTCCCAAGATTGAGTCTCCAGCTAGGATTTTTGACTATCGCCCACTTACCATGCTTAACACCTCGTATAAGCAAAAGCTCTTGCCAAAAGGATTGCTCCTCTCCTCCCCTCCCACCTTTCTAAAAGTCATGCTGGCTTCGTCAAAGGTAGATCCATGTTTGATAATATTCTGAACGTTTGGTCCGCCATAGATTCCTTCCTCTTGTTCAATTATCCGGCCCTTCTGTTAAAGATTTATTTTGACAAGGCCTTTGATCACATTAGTTGGAATTACCTCTTGGCTTGTTGTTGGCCTTCCTACCTATATTACTAAGATTATCAGAGCCCTTTTTGCGTCTGCATCCTCCGCTATCCTTTTCCAAGATGTTCTCTCTTCTTCATTCCCAATCTCCTGTGGCATCAGACAAGGGTGTCATCTTTCCCCCTTTCTCTTTGTTATTGCCACAGAACCTCTTATTTTCCATCTTCACAAGCTAAATTCCTCTCCCTCCTTTCGACCTTTCATTTTCCGAGGTGTTCCGCTTGGACCTCAACATTTTGTTGATGATTTGGCTTGTATCATCGAGCTTCACCACCTCTCGTCCTCCCTCCTCATTTCTGAGCTTAAATGCTTTTGTGATCTCTCTGACTCCTTGGTTAATTATCATAAATCAGACATCATTGTTCTATCCCATGATGCTCCTCCTGAGTGGTGCAAAACTCTAGGCCTTAACGTCCTTTCCCATGGTACCATCTTCAAATACCTTGGATTTCCACTGGGAGCCTCCCTCTCTGATAGAGACCGTTTCAACTGGATTATTGCTAGAATTAGAAGCAAAATCTTGTTATGGAACTCCTCTATTCTCTCTTTTCCTACTCGTCTCATCGTCCTAAAGCACATTATTTCTTCCTATTTCACTCACTTTTTTTTAATTTGGTTCCTTCCTCCTTACTCTCTCATTATTGCTAAGACCTTCCGTAAATTTCTTTGGAATAATCGTCCTAGCCTTTTGAGTTGGGATATCAGCTCGGCTCCTAAAAAGCTGGGGGACTTGGCCTTCTCGATCCTTCTACCTCTTCTCTTACCCTCCTCTATAGACGTATCCATTCAAATTTCACTTCGCCTCAGCCTTGGACTCTCATGATGACGGCTATTCTTTCTCCTCTCCCCTCGTCTAATTGCAACAATCCTCCTTCCTACTTTTTTGATTTCACTCGTTCGTCTTTTGCCTTTTCAATTTCCCTCCCTCCTCTGTTTAGATCCATTCTTAGAGTTCTCCTTTCCATGCGCGATCTTACCTGTTGGTCTGGGGGTAATTCTATTTCTCCTTTGGAATCCTTATGGTTCTGCTTCAATTTTAACTCGCAAAGGTCTCGTCACATGGGATCATATCATGAACTCTATTTACACCACCAATCTCTCTCGTCTGCAAGCAGATCTTGGTCTCTCTCCTCGTGAAACTAATTTCCTTTCTTATGCCTTTTCTCATGGTGATCTTGGTCCTCTCTCCACTTCCTCTGCTTCAGACTGCAATAACAAGTGGCTTTTCAAGGCCCTTGACAAGTCGGGCAAGATCTCTTATTCCTCAGTGTATTCTGCTTCCAAATAACCCCTTTTCACTTTTTCGTGGTGTAACTCTAAATGGAATGTTTCTGACTCTCCCCACCTATGGAAAAGCTAGATTCCGTCAAAACCTTAAAGTCAGAACTGGCAAGCTCAGAATCTTTGCCTCTAGAATCCTTCAGCGCTCACATGTCTGCTCTAAATGCAAAATATTTGTTGAGGATGTGAGACATTTGTTCTTTGACTGCTACGCACCGCTTTGGAAGACTGTGACTAATCTTTTTATTGCTGGCTTTCATGCCAGGTTTAAGACATTCAGCCCCACATAAATTTTGCTGAATAATATCACATTTGTTGATGCTAAAGTTGATACTTATTGGCAATGTATCAGGATCACTACTCTTTGGAACATATGGCTAGATAGGAATAGTAGAGAACTTGGGAATGGTGATTTCATCATCTCCCCTCTACTCCTTTTGAAAGAAGCCGATAAGCTTATGACTCTTTAAGTTCTGTTATTTCCATGTACTTTGTATAATGTCTTTAATCTATGGTCAGCTTTCGAAAAAAAAAAAGTAGAACAATTTTTACTTTAAAGTACATGTGCCAATATTATTTAATCTTGAATAACTTCACAATCCCGAACGATGAACTTTAGACATGAAATTGGCAACAAGGTGGGCAAAGGCTCAAGTGTCATCCACACACTAGAAATGGCAAATTGATTGGGGCCCCACTAATTGCTAGAGGACCATTGTTTTCATAGCACAAGGAGCTTTAAAGTGTTTGTTGTAAGGAAATATAAAGATTGAAGGTAATCATTTGTCCAATCTCCAATTACGTGTGATTTCTTTTCCATATCATATACACTGAAAGAAAAATAGTTGATTTAAAATCTCATTTGGTGTGAAATTAACACTTAAATAATGAACAAGATATGATACCTTATCCTGTGGGACTCATCAATTATATGGATGGATCATGAACTTCAAAAAAGAATCAAAGAGCAATGAAATGGAAGTATTTGAGAGTAGCATGAATTTCCCACCATCACATGGAGGAAAATGCCTTGTGATCACCCAAACATTGTCTCTTCCTCAGTAGAATACCAAGGATGCATGATTGCATGATTTGCAATTAGTACTATGAGTTTATAAACATATGTACAAGATTTATCTCAAGTTAATATCAATAAATTATGTGGTTGCATGGAAAAAATATGCCTACTATTTTGTACAAGGGATCGCTACATTTGCAGGGATTGATATATGGCACGGATCTGCCCTATTCCTATTACAAGTGTTAGGGTAAAATACTTTGCTATTTCTAAGCACGTATAGGTAATGATATAAATTTTCTTAAGACATGATCAAAATTTTAAAATTTTGTGAAATTGTGCGATAGCTAGCGTACTCTTGGAAAGCATGGATATGCTCAAGGGTGTCAAAAATGGTATTGCGCCTATTATGGGTTCAGGTGTTGGTATGGCATGGATTTGCCCCATGTTTAAGTACCGTTCCATTGAAGACCAATCTACCTTCGAGTTCTGCCAGGCTAAAAACTGTCAAATTCCCATGGTCCCCAACCGAACTATTGAGTTCAAATCTGCTCATACTGCTTTCAAACTCTGGAGCTTACCCACTGTGAACTTTCTCCCATACCCATTGAACTCTGGACTTTACTTGCACATCTGACTGAAAAAGAAGTACAAACATGCACACTTGCCGCTTTGAACAAGAATACTTCACTTGAGACACCCGGCGCCTTTGACAATATCATTCGCATGAACTTATTTGAACCCTCTCATTGCCCTTCTAAGCAAACCTGGGCTCGAGTTCGTGGACACTTTGACATAGGTTTCAATAGGATGAATATGCACCAAGCCAGAATCTGGAATTGGAAGAGACCTCTTTTCAAATGTAGATGTGCTGAAAAGGGCAAGCATAACTCTTCCATTGTTTGGTTCGATCATGGTGTCTGATTCATGATGAACAATCTGAGTAAATTCTTCCCTGGTGCATCCTTGCAAAATCAGATGAATGCTTTTTTTCTTTGGCTACACAAGCCTACTAGAGACGTTGTCAAGTTGCACCTCACTTTCCTCTTTATACGCCAATACATGATTGATGCATCAATAGAGCTGGCCGCAAATCCTTCTACCAAACTCCTTGCCAACCGGGTGATGCAGAAAACATCAGAAAAATTAAATGCCTACTCAAAAGACCAAGTTTCTCTACTCTTCAAGATAAATTCTTTCAAAACTCTAATAAAAGGCCTGGTTCTTTCAACCTAAACAATCCCAACTCGGTGGTGTCCGGACAAAATATGGGAAAAAGAAAGAGGCATGCTTTATCAACAACCCCCTTATCGACAAGTTCTTGGACAAAACGCAGCCTAGAGTACCGGATAACCTATTTTGGATTTATCCCTTGGAATATCTTGATATAACTTTTTACATGGCCTTGATAATAGGGCATTCTCTCGAACCACATGTTGTAATTTAACACACCAAAACCCTACACCCAATGCTTCCCCATGGCAAAGGTGCTTGAAAATCTTGCTCAAAACAATCCCAGTACCAACTACTTCGTTCCGAATGCTCAATATGTTAACTCTCTGCATATACTTACGAGAAAACCTCAAATATTTGACATTGTGAGCCCTAAACCAAAGGAGTTCGAGGTATATAATATCTCTAAATATGTTATTATTTGTTCACTGTCATATGCTTATTCTACATATATTAGAGTTTTAACACTGTCATATGAGATGAGAGCAACACGACCAACAACATGGTAAACATTTTAAATATCACCATTTCTTTTAATCCGATAAATGGCGAGGTACTCTTATCTAAATAAGATAAAAGAAGAGATTTGCCCTTCCACTATTTGCAATACATACACCTGGCCTCCAATAGGCCAGTGTATAACTCCTATAAAATCATCGTATCTCAAGTTATTGCAGCTATGTATTGTTGTAATAACCAACAGACGTTTCTAATGGAAGTTAAGACTCTTATTGGGGCATTTAAAAAAAATGGCTTTCTAAAAGACAAATTATGTATGATCATTGATAGATTGCTTACACAAGAAACTTTTCCTGGACTGTCTTTTGAGCTGCCTACAAATATTTACTCTTCCTTGGTGGGCAGTTAGCTTCCCCTTAGGGGAAACCTAGCTGTTCCCTAAGGGATTCACTGACTGCGGGTTTGGTTGGTGGGTTCTCTCTCTCTCTCTCTCTCTCTCTCTCTCTCTCTCTCTCTCTCTCTCTCTCTCTCTCGTTCGTAAACAAATATGGCTTCCTCACAAGATTCGCACGCGACATCTATTCAGGTTAGTATTGCAACACTTCACTTCGTGTACTGGTTTACGAAGAGGTAATGGTGTATATGATAGGAAGCATATACGTTTATTGGAAATGGTTGTGTCTTGCACCTATAGCAGAATGGCTTGAACTATTGTGCTTATTTCTCTCGTTTTGCTTGACTTTGTCTTTTTCTTTTCCCAGTAAGTAAGTGTTATGAACAATAATACTAGTAATAAGAACCTAGGCGCCCTTGATTTGTACAAGGGATCGTTGCATTTGTAGGGATTGGTATGGCACGGATCTGCCCTATTCCTATTACAAGTGTTGGGGTAAAATACTTGGCTATTTTTAAGCATGTTTTTCTTAAGACATGATCAGAATTTTAAAATTTTGTGAAACTGTGCAATAGCTGGCATACTCTTGGAAAGCATGGATATGATCAAGGGTGTTGAAAATGGTACTATGCCTATTATGGGTTCAGGTGTTGGTATTGCATGGATTTGCCCCATAACTGAGTACCGTTCCATGTTATCTCTCGTTTGCTAATCATAACTTAATACAACTGTTTTTTCAAATACGTATGCTTTTACTTTATAAATTGATACGGACAAGTACCATAAGGCTGATCAGAATGGCGGAATGCCCTGATACGATAAGTAAGATCACGGATTTCAGGGGTCCTTGAGATATATCATTCTCAAATACATTCGGGTGTCAGTCCAGCCTATCGCGAATAATTATGTGTTACATAGGAAAGATTGGACTACATTTTATGATCAAATATTTTAAGTTGTTAAGATGCTAAACTTATTTTGGACATGGATGACAATTGACATTTAGCGTTGACACATGTCTTCCTCATTGTGCTAACTTGTGCGGTTTTGTGTGGTGAGATGGTGGCAGGTACCAACTGGATGTCTTGAAATTTGTTTCTCTACACAATGCTTTCTTTCTTTGAAGTACTGTATGCTTTTAGCTATGTTTTACCTTTTTGGGTTATGAATAAGGTTTCAAAAGGTTTGGTCTTGCTTTGTCAAGAGGAGCTACGTTCTGTTAATCTCTCTCTCTCTCTCTCTCTCTCTCTCTCTCTCTCTCTCTCTCTCTCTCTCTCTCTCTCTCTCTCTCTCTCTCTCTCTCTCTCTCTCTCTCTCTCTCTCTCTCTCTCTCTCTCTCTACCCTTGCTTTCATCTATTTTAGCTTGCTTTGCAAAGAAGCATAGGCACCTACATGGTTTAGCAGGGAGTGGTGCCATTGACATCCAACCATGAGAGCACATAGCTAGCCTCCATGGGCTAGTAGGATTAACATATCAATAGACCAACTCAACCAACTTCACACAACACCATGGGCCATCAGACTTGTGGACCGATGGACATGCAATTGTTGGATTTCTATGCTCAGGACCAAATGCATTTAGTAATGGGCATCCTAAAAAAATCTGTCAAAGTCCAACTCCATCGACTTCGACTTCATCTCCATCGACATCCGACTCCATCGACTTCATCGACTTTGACTTCAACAACTAAACTCACTGAACTTATTTCATCGACTTACTCGACATCGACTAACTTTGATGACTTCTTCAACATCAACTCACTCAACTTACTCCATTCGAATCAATCGACATCCGACTCCATCAAAGTGCTCGACATCAAAGTACCTGACATCGAAGTACTCGACATCGAAGTGCCCAACATCGAAGTACTCAAAACCGAAGTACCTGATATCGAAGTCCCCGACATCGAAGTACCCCATTTACTCCATTCCATTGACATCGACATCACCACTTACCATCATCTGACTCCGTTGACTTACCCGACATCATCGACAATCCATCAACCCTCAACTAACTTGACTCACTCATCAGGGAAAAGTTGATACATGTATTGTCAGACGACTTCAAAGACAACATTGATAGTCCACCTACTTGTATTGTTGCCTATCTCCAAAATTGATCCATCACAACGGCCCTGAATGGCAAAATACCTCATGAGGTATGGACAAGATTGAAACCATCACTCAAGCATATTCGAGTGTTTGAATGCATTGCTTACTCTCAAATCCCTACTGATCTAAGAAAGAAGCTGGACGACACCAACAGAAAGTCGATCTTCATAGGCTATTCTCCATATCACAAGGCATACAAGCTCTGCAATTTGGACACTCAAAAATTATTCATGAGCAGATATGTCATTTTTGTGGAAGACCATTTCTTCAACCACAAGGAAAAAGCTCCATCGAATTTCGATCCTAGAGTCGACACCAGCTCTGAACTCAGGATTGATCAGAAAATCGACACAGACTCCGACAATGAGTCAGATCCTCAACTACTCGAATTGCATCAGAGGAGTGAAGTTCAACCTAGAAGATCGAACCGATCCAGACAGCCTCCATCTCGATTTATGGATGATGCAAGCCTGCTACTTTGTGCAGGAACCATGCACTGTATTAGAGGCAATGTCGACTCCAAATGCTGATCAAGAGGAGATCTACATGTCATAACCAGAGGGATATGAGTTGAAGGGTAAGGAGCACCTAGTGTGCAAAATCCACAAGGCTCTGTATGGTCTGAAACAGTCACCAAGATCTTGGTTTCAGAAAATTAATGTACTCCTAATCGAGAATGGTTTTATTCCAAACTTGATAGACTCGAATGTCTATTTCAAGTACGGTATTAGATTTCTTCATAATCATCACTCTTTATGTAGATGATACGTTACTGTTTAGTAACAATCTGAATTTATTGAAAGATACAAAATACATGTTAGCACAAAAATAGACCTCAGTAGTATTATCATCAACCGAATCAAAATACATAACTAACACAAATGCTGCCAAGGAGGCAATTTGGCTGAGATATCTACTTGCAGATATCGACCTTGCTCAACTACATCCATCGACCATCTATTGTGATAATCAAAGCACAATTGCACTATATCGAATCCAAGATTTCATTCAAGAATATCGAAATCAGGTATCACTACCTTAGAGAAAAATTGCAAAGCAAGGAAGTGTCATTGTCTTACTACAAGACAAATTTTATGGCAGTAGATTACTTCACAAAGGCATTCTCCGAGGATCACCATATCAGATTTAACAACATGCTAAATCTGAAGATCCAATTTTTTCAGGATCCACATTAATGGGGAGCGTTGGATTGAGCATCCTAAAAAAAAATCTTTCAAAGTCCGACTTCATCAACTTTGACTTCAACTCCATTGACATCTGACTCCATCGACTTCATTGACTTTGACTTCAACATCAAACTCACTCAACTTACTTCATCAACTTGCTCGACATCAACTTCATCGACTAACTTCGACTTCGACTTCAACATCAACTCACTCAATTTACTCCATTTGACTCCATCGACATCCGACTCCATCGAAGTGCCCAACATCAAAGTACCTGATATTGAAGTACCCGACATCAAAGTGCCCAACATGGAAGTACTCAACACCGAAGTACCTAATATTGAAGTACCCAACATCGACGTACCCGATTTACTCCATTCCATTGACATCGACATCACCGACTTACCATCATCTGACTTCGTCGACTTACCTGACATCATCAACAATCCATCAACCCTCAACTAACTCAACTTAATCATCAAGGAAAAGTCAATCCATGTATTGTCAGACGACTCCACCTACTTGTACATAGACTTTACTAATTCCAAAGATGGCTACCTACTACAAGGCGACTCTAATTAATTAAGTAGGTCCAAAGTCTTGAACTGTAAGACATGTAAATAGATCCTGTATCTTCAGTTTGTTTTAGGCTGCTTAACTTGGCCAAACCAGCAAGCCACGATCAAGCCTCTGAAGCTGCCATTTTTGCGCCTCATAGATTAGCACTCAGCTTCATGCTTATGTACTCTATTTTTTTGATTAATCAAGAGTGCATTTTGTCCACAATCCAGCTTTGTCATTTGTGCATTGTTACTGATTATTCATCTTGATTATTGTTGGTAACTGACGCACTTTCAATCCACAACCGTCCATTGTTAAACTTCTGTTGCTATCCCACCATTTTACGACATGGTATCAGAGCTCATTTCTGATAACCTACCATTTTACGACAACAATAGCAGTATATCTTGCTACAGGAGGCTCCATATCTAACACATATGGGTGATGATTTTTATCAAGATTGGGATCAACATTGTTAGGTTCAAGTTGATTAATATTAGGATTATCGATCATATCAAGATGTTGATAAAGAGTGCCAAAGAAGTTTTTGCTTCTTAATAAGAATTGATTGATGATCTGCCACTTCGAAGTGCTTCTTAAAAGCTTTTGAAAAACTCCTCTCAAATTTTCCGATAACATTCCAATTGTTTAGCTCTCTCCTACTTCTTTTAGCGGTTGGCATTCATCTTTAACAAGTAATCATCTATATTCAACAAGTTAGCAATCCCTGGCAACGACGCCAAAAATAAGCATATGTCATGGTATACTTATCACAAAATGTATCAAAATGTAGCATAAAAGATTGTCGAACCCCAAAGGGACCACTACTTGGTGAGATAATGGATGATTTTCTTCTATTTATTGTGTTCTGTGTTTAATCTAGTTGTCGATAGACATTCAGTGAAATTGGCGACCAGTATCACCAGGTAAATGCAACCTTTTATATTATAATAATTATAACCAATAGATAGTTGATCTAGACAATTCTCATACATACGTATTTTATTAAGACGTGGAGAGAACATTTGACTTATCGGACAGTTCGATATATCAAACTGTGCTCCTAATGAAGTTTATTAGACAAGGATATCAACTATTGCATCAGTAACTTTGACACATAGATTCACACAAATGTCTCAGAGCAACTCAGACAAAATTCGACAACTAGTCCTCAACAACCAACTTATATTGCTCATTCAAAGGAACGATCGATCTCAAATCTGAATTGTTCGAGTATCCATAAGTGATCAATATCGATTTACAACAAGATAGAGAATCCTTTAGGATTTGTAAGTCCAAACATTCTGAAGCGATAATGATATAGTGATTCCAAATGTCATGATCACGATTAAGTGCAGAACATTTGGTAAGTCCGAACACATAAGTAATTTGACTGCCTATTAATTCAAAGACAAGTTACAGTATTGAATTAACGAACATTCAAGTACAACAATATCAGACTAAAAATTGTCCGACCAAAGTTATCGAACATACATCCAATAAGCGTGAGACTATCGACTGTAAACACAAAAGCACTCAACACACAGATAGCATATGGAAGTAAAGAACGGTGAAGATTCGAACACTTGAGACAATTCTCTATTCTTCTGAAAACTCGGTCAATACAATGAAGTGTTTATGCACTACTAATAGATTTTCAAATGCGTTTATGCATCTCTTAGAAATCGATGTGTTGGTTCTTATTTATAATTAATTAACTGATTATAATCAATAAGAAAATTACATCTCACACTACCTTAATCCAATAATAATCAAGCACGTGGAAGGCTACAATGTTTAGACGATGCGAATAGTCTGCATCATCGTGAATATTCTTTTGTTCTAGACTTCTCTTTTAAGTGTGTCATTTCAAATCTGTCTATGATTTAAAGGTTTGTCCTTTAAGTTCATATACTTTAAAGTTCAAAGTTCAATATGTCATTGGCCTATATAATAATATTCATTTTGCTACTCCCATTAGATGTTTCTTCTTATTCGCATAGTTGTCTTCGACATCTAGGTATAGGAGTTTATATTTTTATCATTTTATATCAATTTAAGAAAAATTGCATGTATAGAATGGAAAATGCATAGCCATCAAATAATGTTGTTACTTCTTAACAAAAAACACCATTGCTACTCTCTTGGCTGAGTTAACACTGATCCAGTTGCATATTTCGATGCATCAGTATGAACATGGAATTCGATCTTCCAATTTGGTGCTCACAAAATTGGTGCTGATATAAGTGCATTTTTCAATTTATAAAATGACTCCAATGTTTTTCGTGTCCAAAGATGGTAAGCTTATAAATTAAACGTGCCATATCTATGAAGAACAAGATAAAAATTTGGTAATAATTTGCATGGCCCACGAAAATACAAACTTTTCTTATTGTGCCTAGTGGTGGCAGATCCATAATAGCTCTAATTTTGGAAAGATGGGTAATAATACCATGTCGTAAAATCACATGCCCCAACACCATGCCATGTGTTACTCATATTTAACACTTAATTAGGTTCAAAGAGATTTGAAATTTCTGAAACTAAGCAAAAACTTTTCTAAGCTGACTCAAGTGGTCTTCATTCACCTCATGGAGACAAAGACCATCCAAATAAATTTTTAAGAATTTTTGCAAGTATTCCTTGAAAGCAAATTGCACAACATGCTGGAAAGTATGTGGCGCATTACATAATCCAATTGAAATGACATTACTTTGTATGTATATGTTCCCCATTCGGTACCAAATGCAGTTTTGTGTTGATCTTTTGGTGCGATTTGCACTTGATTTTGTATCCACTGAATTCATCTAAAAAACTGTATGCTTCACCAGCAATGCAATTTAATATGCTCTCAGTGAAATTCAAAGGAAAGTGATCCTTTTGGGTTATCGCATTCAAGGCCTTCAAATTCACGCAGATGCGCATCTTACCAAATTTCTTTGGTACAATTACTACCAATGACATCCATTTTGTATTGTCAATTTCATAAATGAAATTAGCATCCAATAAAATCTATAACTCTTTCTTGATCAATTATTTACATTGATAAAATCGGCTCACAAGTTTGTAATAGCATCTGGTACCTATCAAAGAGGTTGTTGTAGGTAGCTCATTATCTAGCCATCATAAGTATGCCTATAATGAGTAATACAGGTAATCCCATCAGAGTAGTGCATGTAGTGTGTAATCCCACGTTGACCTACATAGCCCAGAAACCAGCCAAAATAGCTGCAAGAGAGAGAGAGAGAGAGAGAGAGAGAGAGAGAGAGAGAGAGAGAGAGAGAGAGAGAGAGAGAGAGAGAGAGAGAGAGAGAGAGAGAGAGAGAGAGAGAGAGAGAGAGAGAGAGAGAGAGAGAGAGAGAGAGAGAGAGAGAGAGAGAGAGAGAGAGAGAGAGAGAGAGAGAGAGAGTTCTTGTTTGCATTCTATTCAAGAAATGAACGACATCAAAATTATCAATGAAGTTCAAATCATCTATATACTGAAAAGAGTACTTAACATGAATTTCCATTTGATGAGTTTTGCAAGTCTTTTGACAAACTGTATCTCATGATAATTGAGATACCAATTGCATCATGTAAGGGAGCTAAAAATAGTCATTGGTTACCACATATCCGTCACTAGGTTCTATCACCAAGTCTTATCACAAAATAATCTATGACAAATTGTTCCATACGTCAATGTATGTCCATGTCAATAAAATATCATTCTCCTAAATCCTTATGATACCAAAACCAACTAAAACTCTTTGTATGTGGTTTTCATTTGTACAAAAGGCTATCATGTTTGGGGTCTTTATAGGCTTTTTTACCCATCTAGACCATTTATAGAAAAATTCTTGTAGCAGTAAACAATATTAGTAGACCACATGGTGATAATGTTTCATGAAAGTAAAAATATGCATTACCAAAATAGTGTAGTATCTACATTTACGATACTCTTGTATGTATTTGCCTTAAGGTATGCTCCCTCCATCAGTAGAGGAAACAACATACCAAGAGTTCATGTTAAGAAAGTGGCAAGTGTAGAAGAGTAGCAATCATGTGCACCAGTTATCCATTTGAAGGTAGCTTTGTGGGCTATATTTCTTAATGGTCTCCAAAGAAAGTAGGATATTATTCTTATATTTGTTAGGGTATGGGAAAAATTTTGGACTTGACATTCGTTCAATAGCTAGTGTTCTGAACAAGTATGTGCACATAAAGCAAGGGTTGTATTGTGCTTTATCTACACACTAGGATACATGTGTTTGGTTAACCATTCATGTTCATCATTAGCATCCCTTAAGTTCGAAGTAGATATTTTTTTCCATGCAACCACATAATTTATGAATATTAACTTGAGGCAAATCTTGTACATATTGTTTATAGATTGATAGTAGTTATTGCAAAACATACAATCATACATCACTTTGTATTCTACCAAGGAAGAGGCAATGTTTGGGTGATCACAAAGCATTCTCCTCCATGTGATGGTGGGAAATTCATGCTATTTTCAAATACTTCCATCCACCGCCCTTTTGATAGTCTTTTAAATTTCGCAATCCATATAATCGATGAATTCTACATAATAAGAAATCTAATCTTGTTCATTATTTAAGTGTCAATCTTATGCCAAATGAGATTTTAAATCAACCATTTTTGTTCCGATCTATATGATATGGACAAGAAAACACGTGTAATTGGAGATAGGACAAATGATTACCTTCGAATCTTTTTATCTCCTTACAACAAACACTTTGAAGCTCCTTGCGCTATGAAAATAATTTTTAGCTAGCCCTCCTTTTTGCCAATTTGATGTCTAGAGAACGCTAGTACAAGAAAGTTCTTGTCCCAAGATTTAACAAAATGGTAGCTTACAAGAAATTTGAATTTCTATGTGCATAAGAGATTAACACCTTTCTTGGCATAGGCTCCAAGGCATATTCAACATGTTATGTAAAGCATCCACCCATGTGATACTAATTAATGTGAGCTAGACAACACAACAAGATGCATTGATGTTTAGAGATGGTTAATGTGTGACCAAGAAGGTGGAGCTCAAACTAAAGCCATAATTTTGCTTAGGGACATGTAAGGACCTTTCTTTTAAACCTAGGGCTTAGGCTTGACCATAATGTAAATGATGTCAAGTACTAGTTGCCTAAATACTTAAAAAAAGGGAGGCATTGATGTGGATTGATTGATATAGGTGTTTACAAATAACAAGTAGCATCCTATGCATTCATTCCAAGACAAACCTTCATGGCCCTTAGTCTAAATTTGCTGATCTCCAAATTACTCAATAATATTAGAAATTAGAAACAATGCTTTCGCATAAGATTTGCAAACTCTTTCTTCTAATTGCTATAGGTAGATATACTTCTTAACTCTCAATAGTGAGAGAAGAGATTTTGCAGTTCTTTCTCAGTCTGGAACCCAGTTTTTGCAGAAGCATCATAATCCCAGATCATAACTCCTGGAAACTGAGGATCAGTTTTCAGAAGCTCTTGCACAACACTTACAAATTTTGTTCCATGCAGCCCTTGCCCATACAATTGGATAGCCATCATCACTTTACCAGGAGCATTGAAGTACTTAACAACATTGCTATATTGCTGCAGATATTTTTTTGGGTCGTACATTTCATCTGCATAGAACTGATAATTTATGTAATCAAACACAGTTCTGTAGGAATTGTGAAGCTGCACATATAGGCTAAAGAACTCGCCGGCGGGGGCTATGGTGGCAACTGTGATTACCTTTCTGTTTTTGAGCTCTTTGAGAACCTCACCGATGCAGAATATGAATTTATTATGGCCATCTTGACGGAAATGCTCATAGTCAATGTCCACGCCATCAATGTGGTATTTTTTTGCTAATGCTGTAAGCGAGTGCACGGCATTGTTGATCCATGTGCTAGTACTTTCTGGATCGTACCAGTAAATAGGAGGCATATTGCTATCTGATATGTAGAATGAATCACCTGCCAGACTCATTAGCACCCTCACATTTGGATGCGTGGCTTTGAGAAGTGCTATTGATTTTGGGGTGATGCTATCAGCCCAATAGTTGCTAAATTTGCCATTTTGCGGTTTTCCATTTGTAGCTGCATCGATGGCAAAGGCTAGAATCAGGTAAATTTGTGTGTTGTTGTCAATGATTGGGACATGATCGACCGTGATAGAAGCACCGCTTGCACCAATATAATCCATAATCACCTTACTTGAACCAGAACCGCTCCTCTTTGCCGAGAAGCCACTGCCATCTTAGGAGGTATGCAGAAGATTGACACCATCAGATGCAATTATTGAATCCATAACGAAAGAAAACCCGAAATTTTCTACTTGTTCAGAGCTTTTCGACATCTTATGAGATTTTTATGCCCACCTCAGGATGAAGATAACGGCCAAGTATACACATACCTTCAAGGTTGACAGATAAGGCTGCACAGGCTACTGTCCCCCCATACAAGATCAGCAGAAAAATAAAACATGGTAAACTCCTTGTTCTCATATTCTTCACCATGCTTCCTTGTTCTCCCTCCTTCGATCCTTGCAGACGATTCTGACACAGCAAGAGCAGAACTGATTAACACAAGAAAGACTGCAATTAGCTCTGTAGCTATTGTTTATAAGACTAGACTCTCATGCAACTGCTGCAGCTCCTAGTAAATTGTAATTCCAATGCTGCTGAACTAATCTAAGCAAGACCAAGTACAGATCCAGAGGTACAATGAGCTCCATAGCTACTACAGTATATACTATAGTCTATAGGACTGCTGCGGGGAATTCATTCTCTGTTTGCTAAGCTGCGCAAAGAGCAATGATTTTTAAGTACTATATCACCAAAAAGCAATACCTGGCAGTTACTGTTTTCAGAAATCGAGAGACAAGACAGACATTATATAACCTCCTCAAAATCAGAAACCCACCATTGGCCTGCACTTTGAAAGGCAGGAGCTATGTTTTTAAGGGAATCCAGCTTGTCTCTAGTAGGATGAACTCCAATCCACCTTTCAAGTACAAAGGCTTAAATGAAAATGCACTATGAAAGGCAGGTGCTATGTTTTTAAGGGAATCCACTTTGTTTGATCTCGTAGTATGAACTCCAACCTTATAAGCATCGCCCTCCACCCATTAAAGTGACAGGCTAAGCATAGTGTTGTGCATTGTGATACATATGATTTTTAGGCTAGGTATGTGAGAGCATCTTTGGCCGAGATTTGTCGAGCATGTAGTATCTACTATATACACAAGAGGACAAGTAATGGATATACTTCATAACTTCCTCCATGATATGATACAATAGAAAAGCTTTTTCACCAATGACCACCACAAGTACATGCAAAACAAGAGAATAGAGCATATTTTCTAGTTTCTTTTCTAGCTTGCCCACCATGAGCAAGAATGTTAATGGAAAGCAAAATCCTTAAGAGCTAATATATACCTCTATCATCTATGGTTGTGTTTGAGAATGAGATGCATCACGATATTTCTATATGTTTGTCCTTATGCTTGTCATAAGAATGCTTGTGAGATGCACCATGATATTTCCACCATCACAAAGGTTTCTCCATCATTAGATGAGGGTGAAGCCCAACATGCACCCTTGGGGTTGCGATTGGACCCTTGATCATGGTGAAACATAAGCTCTCAACCACAAGGATTTTGAAAGTCATGGCTTCCTTTCAAGATGTGAAATATGCTCTTTTTCATTTTGCCATTTTGAATGATTTATATGCCAAACTTTTAATACCCTTGAGCATTTTTCAAAACAAATTTTCAAAGGGGCTTGAAGAGCTTTGACTTTTCACAAGAACTTTCACCTATTCATTCACTTTGTAATTTGAAGTCCATCGTGTGACGTTACTACATTGATTTGACTTTGTAGGACAAATCAGTGCTCATAAAAAAGTTTAAAACTACCCTTATAAAAAACCTACAAACTATTGTGGAATCAATAAAAGATTAAAACAAAACCTTAAAACTTAAGATTTATAACTAAAATCAATTGATTTTGAGCCATATAATAAACCTATAAATCTAAAATGAAGTGGTAAAAAATGAATTTAAAATGAATTTAAGCAATTGGGCTATTTGTATTTGTTAGTTTTTCGCGAGCACTAGACAATCTTATACATTTTTTACTTGAAATTTAATATTAAAATTTTAAAAATGAAAGTACTATCCTTTGCAATATCAAATTTGAAGGGCAAGTTCTATGCAAGGACTTGACACAACATGCATGAACATTGTGGAAGATGTTATGAAAATAAAGCATGAAGGGCAACCCTGAACGACAAATTTCAACACTAGTAGTGACAATATTGTGCTCCCAAACATCTAGGGGCGAAGAGATATATACTATATACCATGTTGGAGAGATGGTGGTATCACCCACCCTCATCATTAGATAGTTGCTACAACATGATTGTCGTGTTATTCATGATGCGAAATACATTCATCTTCCTTGAAGGGCTATCTAACTTGCAAATTTCAAGTATAAAGGAAAGAATCCAAACACAATATGGCAATGGCAAGGAGAGCCACCTTCATCCAAGTGTAGCTTGAAATTAATGTTAGAGGTGCTAGAGGGTAACTATGCAGTTGACACATGAGATACTAAAAGGCCTCATTGGGTTTAGCCTCCAAGCACAAGTGGAGCAGCAAGGATGGTTTCAAACTATCAACAAGAATGGATGTCTAGCCGCTTTCTATACTACCAATTTTTATGCCTTGGCAACTGAGATGTGAGCATAGGATCACCCCTCTTTAAGAGTAAATATATATGATTAAAATCATATATATATATGTGTGTGTGTGTGTGTATGTGTACACACACACACACACACACACACACAATTGATATGTATGATTTATTGCAACCTAATTGGTCCTTTTTTCTTAGATTGCTCTTGGCAACTCTATATGCTAGGCAAAGGTCCCAAGTAAATAAATCATCTTCATTTGCCCCTAAGTGGCAAAGGGCCTTGAAGATTTTTATTGACCTCGACATTTATAATATGAGAGCATGTAACATTCAAAGATATGGTTTGTTATATTAGTATCAATCAAAATATCAACAAAATCTACCAAAACTTGCAATAACATGTATGCAAATGTAAAATTTCAAGACTACACTTTTCCATGCATTAATACACTTCATAAATGAGAGATACTAAAGTGTCGTGACAATTTGTCTTCACTCTAAAGCACAAAAAAAATTCTTATAATTTTGAGCTAAGAATAGATAATTGATTCTATGAAAAGCTAACATGTATTAACTCAAGCTGATTCCAACCGGTTTGAGGAAGCTTTCATGCATATGTTAGAGCTACATATTATTTGAAATTATTGCTGAAATGATCCTTGACAATCAACATGAAAAAAAACTTGAGAATTAAATTTATAGAATGATTGCATGCACCCCAATCAGATGTAGTAACAACCTTGGGAGGCTTGACACAATCAAGTTTGTTGTGTTGTAGCACTAAGAATGAGGCCAAGTGAAGTTAAGCAATTTGAAAGATTTTTGCTTCATGGAAGTGCACCCTCATACTAGAATTTGAAGCATTTATTGCATCCAATTGACACATGTCCTTGACTAGCTAACATGGCAATTATTTGCCCACAATCCAAACGACCCCTGACTACAATTTACAATGCATTGTTTGGTGTTTTCTATCTCAAGTTATCATTGAAGTTATAGCAATTTACAAGCCCAAAAAATTCTTGTAACTTCAAGAAACTACTGATGCATGTGGTATAACCTCAGTATGTTGAATGAAATCATCTAAGTGATCATCTAAGAGTTCCCCCTGAGCCTTTCAGGTCACGTTGGGGGCTAAGATACATTAGTTCAAAAAGTCATAGACTATGCTTGAATATTGTACTAAATGATTAGGTGAAATTGTGTTTTGTGAATTTTTTATAGTAGAATGCTAGTACTGAACAATTGGAATCGATAGGTACATTAGAAATTATACATCCTTTTATTTGAACCTCGATTTCTAGAGCTCCTTCATCATCAACCTCGACCCTATTCACTTGGACCGAAGGCAATCTTGATTTTCTTCTTCGCTTTTTCACCAATAATTCTTTAAGCTGCTTTTGATAAAACACATTGTCTTCAAGCAATTACTTAAAAGTAATATTTGGTTGCAACTTTCCGAGATCCTCAGTGATATCATAGCTAATCCGAGGGACATTATTATCAACTTTAGCTTTAGAAAGAATATTACTACTCGTAGGTTCCTCAAATGAGACTTTTTTCTTTGATTGTGTTAATTCTTTTGAAAGCAATGACTCAACTTGCTGAGTTATGTCAGGGGCAAAATATTTCGTATCATTTCAATCATAAACAGGATTATCTTTTATGTCTTCTTGAGTAAGAGATTTATAAGTCCTATTTTTTGACAGGTGAAGATTGCTTGTATTTCCTTGTCTTCTTTTTCGACTATGTAGCAAGCCGTATTTGGCTTTGTCTACTCTTCTTAGCTTCGCTTCTAGTAGATACTTTGTTAACTTGAAAATCCAAGTCACTAGGCCAAGCAGAGTCTTCTATACACAACTCAATTCTCTGGACCACTTCATCTTTAGACTGGCCTTCCTTGTTGGCATCAGGCTTAACATACTTCACCATCATTTGCTTGGCTGGTGGTTTAGGACATTTGTATATGTCCTTCCCCTTGACAATTTCCACATAGGGGTACATAACCAATTTGTTTCTTGGGTTCAAGACATTTTGTGGAATGATGTCCTGGTGCTCTGCAATTATAGCAGGTAGCATTATTTCTACCCCTAGAATTTGTAGGCTTTGTTTGGGGTGGTACAAATTCTTGGACTGGAACAAACTTCCTTTGTTGCAAAATTCACCTTACATATAGAATTTTGGCCTTAGGAAAAAAATTGATTAAAATTAGTCCAAAAGCCAAGTTGATGTGAAGAAAAACTTGAACATATTTTTTTTACTATTGAAGTTTTTTCTACGTGTCTCTCTATCACACCTATAATAGCAAAGGTAAAAAGTCTATAGAAGTCATAAATTGACCTTTCATAAGCTTTTTAAATAGCAAGTTTTTCCTTAAAATGCTGGTTTCCAAGGGGAGGCTCGAACCTGGGACCAAAGAAACTTTGGATGCCAAGCTAACCAGTTTTTTCCTTAAAATGAAACAAGCTTCATACATACGATTGTGAATGTGGGTTATAATGCCAAAAATTAGATTTTTTGGAGTTATTTTATCATTGATATTGCTATTCAAGTAACAATACATTAGTATTCAAGTGAAAATAGAGTGAATAACTGGTGAATATGGTAGCTACCAAAAACCACCAAGATATTGTGTCCATAATGATAAGTCTATTTCAATTTTTTTTCACTTTATTTTGTGATAATTTTAGTAGCATTTGAGTAGTGATTTTGTCAATAATTGTAGCTACCTAATCATATAAGCAACTCATTCTATTAATACATTTTGAGAAAAATTCTACAAGGTCATCAACCATAGTTGTAGGTTGCATGGAGTAAAAGATATGGGTTTTTGGAATTGTTTTAGCGATTTTCAGCATGTTTTCTAATAGAACTGCAATTTTGGGACCTCTTCAACTATCATTAATCATATCATCATCTCAACTAGTTAACAGTCTACTCAAGATCTAGAAATGATCAACCATAACAAGATCCACATAAGTTTTCATTTATAAGATTTACAAAAACATATAAATTTTAGAAGTTATCAGTGCTCACAGAAGAGTCGGCAAAGTAAAAAACCAAGGCTGTCAAGTCTTCTAGATAGCCCAAGAGCAAACTCATTAGTAGTGAAGGCTCTTCTAGATTTGATTGCCACATAAATGCCAAGATGGTTCAAGATCGGCTTCAAGGTAATGAACACTTGATCTTTATTCAACTTTGTGCAAGATCGGTTTAATTTTTGCAAATTTGAGTTGGATTGGTTGTTTGCTTAAGATTGTTTATAAACATGCAAACCTTGACTTGCAATGGTTGCCTACTAAAGCTGCCATGTAAATCTCCAAACCTTGACTATGTTCAAAAAAGCTCAAAAAAAATAGGTTGTTAGTTGCATGTTCAAGATCTAGCTCAACACCGCAAGATGTTGGCTCATGTTCAAGATGTATAGATTGTCAAACTAATCAAAAGATATACTTGTTAATATTATAGGCTAATGAAAATTGAACCTATACAAGGTAGAAGTGTAAAATTTTGGAGTGGAGATTAATGTGTTTCCAACAATGGCATGCATTTACATAGAGCCATGGCCCATGGCTCTAACTCTCAATTAGTCAGCCTGACAAGAAGCAAAACTGCCTACTTGACTCCCTCACATTCTGGAAAGGATTGCTGCTATACAACTTGCACCTCTTTCACGTGCCTCCCATTTGAAGGACTATCCCTCACATTGTGAAAGGATATCTTTATCATAGGTTATTGGGCCTGTTCTTATAATGAGGAGGAACACATTAGAGGAAGAAAACAGAGGCTAAAAATAGAATAGAGAGTAGATAGTACACAAGTATAAAGGAGAGAGAGAGAGAGAGAGAGAGAGAGGAGAGAGAGAGAGAGAGAGGAGATGAGAGAGAGAGAGAGAGAGAGGGCTAAGGTGTGTGTGTGTGCGTGTGTGTGTTGAGCCCAAAAAAAATTTATTTTTACAAATCAAGCTAGATCCCTCCTTCGATCTTTCAAAGCTACTAAATGAGAATCAAATTGGTAGTCAGTGACTTAAGATGCCTTTCCCTTCATTTAAGTCATGGGCTTGTCCAACCACTTATAGACATTGTAAAACTCCAGCCCACCATTGTGAGATATTAGCAGCTCTTCCTAATCAATGTGAAAGGGCATACCACGCTGGGTCTCA
>MU834084.1:0-49633 GCA_029204225.1 Diphasiastrum complanatum | reverse complement strand
ATGAGCCGAATATCAATATGTTGCCTTATACATCAGGGCAGACTACTACAACATCCACCACTATTGCATCAATGAATGCCAACGCTACCGCAGAAATGATTCTCAATGAGTTCTAGAAACTTGGGAAGAACCAGCAGAAACAGATGGAAAAGTTGCAGTCGCAATTTGATGAGAAGATCAAAGCATTGGAAGATTTCCACACAAAAACAAACAAGGAACCTGAGAAGTTTTCAAAGACTTTTCCTACCAGGGAAAATGTTTGGTGTTCTATTTGCATAGGAAATCACACAGTAAATGAATGTCCTCAATTGAAAAAACGAATGGAAATCAGTGTTTGCCATTTGTGTAATTCGCTTGATCGTGAGACTGCTTTATGCAACTTCAACCCTCGGATAATTCAGCAACGGTAAGCCCAAATGGGATATCGAGAACCACAGTATGGAGGAAATCCAGCAGCAAGACCTCGACAACCTGCTCTTGGATACCCAGAACGGTTAGCCTTACCTGCCCCACCAAAGCACTCTGCTCCTCTTGCCAATTTGATGGAACCAAAACCTTACAAAAATGCTAAGCAATGGAACTTGCTGCCGCTCAACAACAAGCCTCTAGAAATTGGACCAGAGCACCACTTGGATATTTTGCATGTGGAGAAAATCACAGAGTTGCAGAATGTCCAAATAAAGAAAAATTTGTACCATTCTGTCGTGACTGTGGTTATGGGCATTGCTATAAAGACTGTCCAGCAAGACCAAAGCCACCACTAGCTACATCGCTTGTAAATTTGATGACAATCAAACAAAGACCAGTAGCGTAGAATAAATCAAGTGCACTGTTGATGGTGGTCACCGGAGACCCTGGAGAAAGTTATGGATTTTCCATAGCTCCACCATATCAACGTGCAGGGTGGAAGTGAGTGCAGCGCGATAATAGAGCCTTGCAACGTTGATATGGTCGTCTTGCATGCACAAGGGTTTATTGATATCAAGGGCGATTGGGGGTAACCCTCGATTCTAAAAACCTCCAAGTTTTGTCAGAATTGCCACTAGGCTGCAATTATCCGCAAATATCTGACATCGCAATCAGGATTGCCATGGTTCTTCTGGTAGAATACTCGGCAGTTGGTGACCATGTCTTCGGCTAAGTTGCCGGTATCCACGCCTGTGAGCTTAGGCCAAAAGATTCAGTTCTTGTCCTTGGTGTCAGGAAATGGTTCTCGCCTCGCTACTGGATAGTAATAAGGATTGGTGCGCATATAGGAGAGAGCTTCGAGATACCGTGCCATTGAGGTCTTACTTTGCAAGAAGAGCTGATGATGCTAGAGAGGTTGTGGATCCAGGAGTTTGATTGTTGTCTTATGTGTCTGACACTGGTCCAAATCTGGCAGTGTGTAGCCACCTCGTTTTTTCGTTATTGAATACTTCTATGCAAACTCCTAAGAGGCGCGCAACTCCTTGCTTGGTTCTATGGGCGTGATTCTGTGCCGGATGGTTGGTGCTTCAAAGGCAGTCTCATGTTCGGTTTGTGGATCGGGTTCAAGAGAGAGAGGAGGCGAGGGATTAGCTTTGGCCTTGAAATACGGAACCTTGAGTTGCAGGAGGAGGCTATTGGAATCCTGCTCCATCTCCATCATCTGGTCCATCAAAGTGGTGTCCCAAATCATGGAATTGGGCGTGCTCTGCATGAACCGACGGGGCCGATTGGGCAACAGCCTTTAAGCGTTCTTCCAGAGTGGCTATGTGCTGGTTTAGGGCCTCGACGGAAGCAATGTATGATTGTTGCAATTTTGAGTGTTGCTCCGTCGTGGCTTTCAGCTTTTGGGCAGCGTTTGATAGGCCACCACTGGAATGGCAGTTCCCTCAGGAATAGCTGGTGGTGCGAAGTCGTTGAAGTCCACCATTTCCAACTGTTCCTTCATAGCGGAACGTGTTGCTTGTGAATCTGCTATAGCCTCATCCTTTTCGGACTTGAGGATATCGATGGTTTGCTGCATGTTGGATACCTTCAGTTGGAGCTGGTTCTGGAGGTGGAGTAGCATCTGTTGCTGTTGTTGATTGTAATTCGTTACGTTCTAGATCTGCACCTGTTGTTGTTTGTTTTCCTCCTCCAGCCTTGCTTTTTCTTTTTGAAGGTCCGCCATAGCACCATCGTCGAATTGCCGCATAGTATATTGTCCCCCTAGGGTGCTGAATAGATTGTATTGGAGCTCATTCACCAACCATACCACTTTTTGGGCTACAAGGGGGTAGCTGCTCCCAAGGACCAATGTCAGGGAGGGTGCGTGTGTAGTTAGGATACGACATTGGGTTAAATGGTACAAAATCAGGAGCAGGGCTAGACGGAGGTGTATGAAAGGCAAGTGGGGGTGATTGTGGATTGAGGGGTGGGGAGATACTACGTGGCGGAGATTGTTGGATTGGGTTAGTGGTGACAGTGGTTGATGGAAGTGCGGCTAGTAATTGTAATGTAAAATCATCTACGTTGATTGTGGAGTCAAGTAGGGTGGAGATTTGTACAGGTGAGGGCTTTTGTGGAAGTGAAGCCGTGTTGAGAGTTAGTGAGAGTGTGGAGGTGGCAGTAAATGGTGGGGGTGGGGGTGGGGGTGGGGGTGGGAGTGTGAGAGCAAGTGATGGAGAGGAGATTGCCTATGTGGACGGAATCACGCCCATAGGATCAAAGTCGAAAGTGCCTGCCATTCTGGAGCTACCTGTTGCTGCTGCTACTGCTTGTCGACGTTGTTGGGCCTGGTGAAGTAAGGCCGCCTATTGCTCTAGGACCTCCTTTGAAACTTGAGATGGTTTAAGGCTCCCTTTGGATTCAGCATATTCCACCCCGATGTCACTGGATAGAATGTCATGTGGGACATCGGCTTCTGTGCTGATTGTCTTCCCTTTCTGCTTCTTAGTAAGTGGGGCTGGTGAGACCGGGTCTGCTGTCGGTTGAGAGGTGGCTCGCTTTTTTGTGCTTGGGTAAACATCATCCAGCTCCTTGATGGCAGTAGCCGCCCTATATCCCAATTGTTTGGTGACCAACATGTGGAGGAGATAGCCACATTTGGTAATTGATTTGCAGGCTTTCAGAGCTCTGCACAGCTTCTTTGCTACCTTCTTAGCCCACATTTTGAGTGGGATCATCCATGGTGAGGGTCAAAGAAAAGATGTCGCTCGGTGAAATGCGATCCATCTTGGTGGTATGCACTACGACCATGGTGACGAGGATCTATGAGGCGGCCCGTAGATGGGGATCTGTGATGAGGGGGATAGCGATCATGTCGTTGGTTTGGCAATGGCTTTGTCGTCGTCTATTAGAAATTTTGTGAAGTACTTGGCATCATAGTTGGTGCCCTTTCCATGGATTGTCTCTCCGAGATTAAGAAAGCTGATGCTTTGGAGATCCCCAGGAAAGACATTGATAATAGAATAGCTGTCACTCTTGGATGTAATTCGAAAAGTTTGGAACTCATCCGAATAGATGGAGTAGGCTGCTCGGATGAGGCTCTCACTCTACTGGTCCCGGAAAAGTGTCAGATCAAAGCCAAGGTTGGTGAGGATATCCTTGGCCAGTGTGAGCTGCTCGGCGTAATTCTTAAAATAGATCATGACTATATCCCCTGAATAAGGACGAGGGGGTTTACGGCGATGTAAGCTAAGCAAGGAATCGTGGGAAGCCATGATAGCAGTGATTTTAGATTGCTCTGAGAATTTTGAAAATTTTGAAAAAAAAATTGGCATGAACTTGAGAGCAGCAATCTAAAATGAACTCGTGGAGAGAAGGTGGAGGACTATACATAGAATTTTTTTGGCAGGAATTTGCAACTTCACCCAAAAATCGTCCTCAGTGTCCACGATTTGGTAAGGATGGTCGCAAATTTTGAGGCCACGTTCTGAGGGCCCGCGAATTCTTGTAAGGAATTTTTTATGCCAAAAGAGAAAAAAAAACGTCTGATAGTGCAAAAATGTGTCTGATCAGAATTCGCAGAGATAGCAGAGAAATCGTGAGGATCAATGTGGGCTGCAACGAATTGTCTGCAAATTTTGAGGATGGATATCTTATGAATAAAACTACATTTTTCTATTTTTAGACATTTCTTTTATCTGAGACAGAATTTGCGGAGGCCAAAAATGGATTGTGCTCTTTGAAAAAGGGGTCAAGCGAATTCTATCTGAGATGTTGTGAAAAAATTTCTTCTGAAACAAATGACTTTTGTGGTTTTCTCATAGAAGACTATTGGTATACCTGATCTGATAGTATCTTGATGGGTGGAACAAGAAAGCACAGCAAAAATGTTGTCGAAATGGCATGCAGAACCTTCCCTCAAGCTATGCACCTTTCCCAAGGGAAACACAAATGAAATAGAATGATAATTCTCCAAAATAAAGAGCAAGATAGCTTAATCTCAAAAGTGTCATCACAATGCAAATACCTCTCCTTTTATGGCAAGGAGGGTCTTCCATAAGTGTCTATTAACTTATGGGACTAATCTATTTCTAGCCTTTCTAGAACTTCTAACTTAGGATTTAGAACTTCAATTCTCTTAACTTAGGAAAACTTAAGATAAAATATTTCTAATCTTAAGTTTCCTAAGTCTACGTTCTAAATCTAAGTTTAAGCTATTTTATTATTATTTAAGCTTCTACTCATGGACTTACAAAACACATGTCATGGCTTGAAGTTTATTGACAGATACTCATACGTGGTCTTACAAAACACATGCCACGGGTTTTATTTTTTCTTTTCTCTGTGTTAGCATAGTTGCTAACATTCAATGTTGGAAGTAAATCTGGTTTGTCAATGTTTGGCTAGATCTACTCACGATGTGGTGTAGTATAAAGAGGATCGTCCGCTTTCTATGTTTTTACCAAGCTTTAGACGGAGTACAAAAATAAAACAATGATGAAGCACTAAGGCTTACCCAACTAGTGCCTGAAATAGAAATGAAATTAACTGAGATGACAAAATACAAAACTTACTAAGGCTTACCCAACTAGCAAGGTGATTAGACTAAATCCTAGATTAACACCCAAAGGGTAATAAAATGAGATTGCGACAAATACTAAGCAAATAAGCAATAATGAACATGCCACAATAAAACCGATGAAAAGGTGGCAAGAGGAGGCCCGAGCACCTTCCCTCAATCTATGCACCATTCCAAAGGGAACACAAATGAAATAAAATGATAATTCTCCAAAATAGAGAGCAAGATAGCTTAATCTCAAAAGTGTTGTTTACAATGCAAATACCTCTTCTTTTATGGCAAGGAGGGTCTTCCATAAGTGTCTACTAACTTATGGGACTAATCTGTTTCTAGCCTTTCAAGAACTTCTAACTTAGGATTTAGAACTTCAAATCTCTTTAGGAAAACTTAAGATAAAATATTTCTAATCTTAAGTTTCCTAAGTCTAAGTTCTAAATCTAAGTTTAAGCTATTTTATAATTATTTGAGCTTCTACTCACGGACTTACAAAACACATGCCATGGCTTGAAGTTTATTGACAGATACTCATACGTGGTCTTACAAAACACATGCCACGGAGTTTTATTTCTTTCTTTTCTCTGTGTTAGCACAGTTGCTAACACTTATGATGGCAATGCTGAACTTACGGATGAGCAGATTCTAAATCATATGGATCCAACCAGATTTGGAGTGCATAATGTTCCTAATGAACCAACAATAAAACCGCCCAAGGCAATTATATTGAAGAAAGATAGAATCACAGGATCAATGACGAAGAAACAAGCTAAGGAACATTATAATATGATCCAAAAATGGGAAAATCGCCCTCGAAAGATTGATTCAGATAATGTGCCACCCTTACTGGATAAAGACAAAGGAAAAGTCGAGGATGATTCTACAAGTCAGAATTCTAGTAAGACATCATCGTCTAGGAAGTCTTCACCTTTGAAGAAGAGTTTATCATCTCGGAAGTCATCACCTCCACGATCAATTCCTGCTAAGAAGGCCAAGACAAGTCCAAAAAAATTGTATAAATTGGATCACAACTTAGGGAAACATACAGTCTGAACAAGATGAACTTGTTTTTTATCTTCCTTATCTTTTTTAGTGAAAGGCCCCTTGGGACACTGTCTGACTGTGTGTCCCTTGCCCATACACACAAAGCACAAACGTTCTTGTTTGGCTTTCTCAAAATCATCTGGTTTTAAGGGCTGTATGAGTGAAGGGCGTTTCTGAGGAGCTTCACTTTTAAATTTGTCTTCTTTCTTTCTTTTTAAAAATTTCTTTCTAAATTGAAAGTCTTTCTGAGAAGGCTGCTCAGGAAGTGGCTGTTGTCTCGCCTTCTTCCTACCCACTGAATCATCATAGATTTGAGCATATCTGAGAGCTTGCTCAAGGGTAGCACAATATCAAGCACTATGCATGTTACTTATTAAGTATCAGGATTGCTTTGCATGGACTTATCAAGATCTGAAGGGTATTCCGACATCAGTGATTGAACATACCATACCTTTAGTACCTGATGTAGTTCCAAAGGTTACAAAGTTCTATCGTTGTAATCCTAATGTTGCGGATCTGATAAAGAAAGAACTTCAGAGATTGCTTGACGCCGATTTCATTTATGAGATCGAGCATACCGAGTGGATCTCACCGATTGTCATTGTTCCCAAGAAGAATGAGAAATTGAGAATCTGTGTTAATCTCAAAGCGTTGAACAAAGTGACGTGGAAGGTTCACTTTTTGTTACCTTTTATTGAAGGCATTTTGGATCGCCTTGCTGGAGCGGAAGCTTATAGTTTTTTGGATGGATTTAACCAGGTTAAGATTGCACCTGCCGATCGTCGCAAAACAGCCTTTGCAATAGAATGGGACACCTATGCTTACAAAGTAATGTTGTTTGGACTCTGTAATGCACCAAGTTCATTCCAAAGAGTAATGCAATTTGCTTATAAAGATTATCTGCAGAATTTCTTTGAAATTTATTTGGATGACTTGGGAGTCCATAGTACACACCTGGATTGATTGGAGATAGTATTTGAAAGATGCCGCAAATATCAGATTTCTCTAAATCTAGAAAAATGTCAGATATGGGTTTCCCACGGAGTTGTGCTTGGACATGTGATATCGAGACATGGTATTACCATAGATTATTCTAAGATCAAGGTTATTGTGGAATTGCCACTGCCAACAACAATTCGTGGAGTTTATGTGTTTATGGGTCATGCGAACTACTATCGAATTTTTATTATCTTCTTTGCGGATTTAGCACGACCTATATACAAACTAACTATTGTTCCTGTTTGGACATTAGAGGCGTTAGAAGCCTTTGAAAAGTTAAAAAAAGCATGAACTTCAGCACCAATACTACATTCTCCAGATTGGACGATAAAATTCAATGTTCATACGGATGCCTCAAAATATCCCATTGGATCAGTTTTGACATAGCCAGGTGATTATAACAAGGATTATCCTATACGATTTGCAAGCAGACAGCTTACAGATCCAGAGAAGAATTATTCAACAACAGAACGTGAAACATTAGCCATGATTTTTTTTTTTCGAAAATTTTGTCACTATCTCATGGAAATGCACTTTCTATTCTATACGGATCACCAGCCGTTACTTTACTTGGTAAACAAGACATGCAATACTGGACGTATTGCAAGATGGTTATTGTTATTGACTGAATTTGACTTTCGAATTGTGGGGAAGCAACATTATCTAGCTGATCACGTTTCACGAATCAAATCTGCACCAGTTAATATTGAAGTGAATGATGAACTACCAGATACTACATTGTTCTATGTTGAAGTAGTACCGGAGTGGGTAGCGGATATTGTTGAGTACCTGATGACACACTTTGTTAATCAAACAATAAAGTGTTTACTGGAAGATTTTTTTGTTATACACGGATTTAGTACTCCCTACTATCCCAGAGGGAATGGCCAAGCTGAATCTTCCGATAAGATTCTCTGCACCATTATGACAAAGATAGTTGAAGCGAGTTGGTCTGATTGGGACATCTTTACGCATAGCAGCAACAGAACGATTAAATGATGATAAGTCTTTACAACTCTATCATGAAGCGTTGCACAAATTATGTGAAACCTGATTGATCGCAGTTCATGCGTTAGCAGCAGAGAAAGCCCACCGCAAGGCATGGCACGATCGTCAATTTTGCACAAAAAAGATCTGAAAGCAGGAGATCTTGCATTCATGTACAAAACCAAGTTGATCAAGGGAAAGTTAATATTTACTGGTGAAGGCTCATATAAAGTGAAGAAAATTCTGAACTATGGCACAGTAATTCTTGAGCACTTGAATGGAAAACGATTTGATACTCTGGTGAATGGCAGCCGATTACGCAAGTTTTGGCAGCCTGCTCCGCCAGTTCAGCAAGCCTGATCTCAATGGTTTTTTAATTTTATTTGTTTTTCAATTTTTTTGTTTTCAGTATTTACATTGCTGAGTTTTCTGGAAAAAGACATTTAAAAAAAAAGGAAAGAGAAAAAAAATTGAGAAAAGAGTGATGAGCAAAAGTCAGAAAGTCATCAGCATGGAAAAAGGAAGCACAATAATTTTTTATGGAAAATGCCTTGGAAAATCATTGTTTTAGTCAGATATGGCCAATACAGTACCAGAGACCTTCACTGAGCTCTCAGACTGTACATCCACTCTAGATTTATCTAATTTGAGTTGGGCGAAAGTTCTTGTCCAGGAAAAATCCAGTTTTTGAGTCAGACGAAGGATCAGTAATATGCCATTTTGGGGACCTTCACCGAGCACCTTAACCATTATGAACCTTCGTCGACCTGCTAGATGATCTTAGAATGTCCAAATTAGGTTGTCCATAGGTTCAGATTGTGAAAAAAAACATTTATGACAGTACCTGGGCGAAGATTCATCCTTCGCCAACCTTGGAAAACGTTCGTCTGATAGGTTCAAATTCCCAAAAACCTTCGCCGAGATTTTTATAGCCTATTTTCACAGTACTGTACATGCCTGCAAATTTTTGTTCAGAACTGATTAGCCAAACTAGTATTCAGTGTAATGGACCCACCAAATTTACCTATAAGTTGGCTGAATTTGATTCATTCCTCACTTGTGCTAGCGAAGCTCTCGCGAATTTTTCCCACGACCAAAGCCTTCCAAACTTCCTAACTTGCTTTCTGATACACTTTCACGCGTCTTACATTTCCTTTTTGCTCATCATGTCTTCTACCGATACTTCCCAGTCTCTGCGCTATACTATCGATCGTGATGTCCCATCTGCAATGGACATCATGATCCTTCGTAGCACAAGCATGGTCACTCCGTGGATGACCCTTGCGGAGCCTCTGCTCACTGCAATTGGTATTCATGAGAGAGCCTTTTCTGGCAGAATCAACATGGATTTCATTATTCTTGCCTTCAGTATGTGGAAGGAAGAGAAATCCAAATTTTATATCACTTTCGAGGGAGCCACACACAAGGTGCGTGTCACTGAGGCCGCACTTGCAGTCATAGGTATAGCATCCGGTACATAGGCCTCACCCAATCACAAGCAGGCCAAACATGCCATCAAGCCATACATTGTTTCATTCTTTCGAGAGCACTTCCCACCATATACAGATTATTAGTAATGGCAATCACTATTACTCACGAGCATATTAGCACATCCCACCACATTTTTTACTACTTCATTATCCGTAATCATAGCCATCATAATACTAGTTTATCAGAGACAAATCCCATCATCCTCTTTATCAAACCTACCAAGCAATAGTATGTAGCAATACTACATACAGATTATAGCCAATCGAGTATAGTAAGAGCATTTTTATCAACCCTATTCATGCAATAGTTTCTGGTAATTCCAGAAACCAACTGGAAAGATAGCGGTCCATTGCATTTTTGAATGCATTACACATTGAAAAATGCAAGCAACATTGCTCATACAACGAGCGTTGTAGTTTAAGCGATAATACACAAAAAACTAGTGCTGGCCAACGGCCAGATCCGCTTCATAGAGGTCGTTGACCAGCGATCAACCACTTTTCAAAAACGTTGATAAATATACTCAACAACTAGTTTGTTGTCCATCGCTTTTCATAAGCCACAAAGGTTGAAAAAATACCTTAAAAGTTGCCCACGTTTGCCCGCTGGGACAGCGATTGCTTCTAGTATTATCCAATCCCAATATGCCAGTCGAACCTTGCTATTACACAATGGTAATCACAACATCTTGTGAGCATTCATCTTTAGCATGCATGCTTCCTTATCAGCGAGCTACCATTCAAAACGCTCTCACCTTTGTTTGCAATACGATTGTTCTTCCAATAGCATCCATGAACTTACCCTTCAATCACAATCACCATATGGTAGAGCACCAAGAAAGCAAGAGAGAGAGAGAGAGAGAGAGAGAGAGAGAGAGAGAGAGAGAGAGAGAGAGAGAGAGAGAGAGAGAGAGAGAGAGAGAGAGAGAGAGAGAGAGAGCATGAGGGAAAGTGAATAGGGTTGTGTAAATTCCCTCTTTATAGAACCAGAGGACAATTAGGTTTACTAAGTGCAAAATGCAGCTCACCGTTATATTGACTGTCCATAATGTGCATAGATCCTCGCCATTGAAAGATTCACCACTTTTTCACCATTTTTTAAAAAAAAACTTTTTCTGTGAAGTGGGGTCTTTTATCGTAGTAGGCCTTTTTTGTCCGCCACCGCTAGCAAATAAGGTGAGTATGCGACGTTTACATTCCATAGAGATTTGCGAAGCGATTAATGTGATATATGTACGTAACAGAGCCCATGCGAGAGAGAGAGAGAGAGAGAGAGAGAGAGAGAGAGAGAGAGAGAGAGAGAGAGAGAGAGAGAGAGAGAGAGAGAGAGAGAGAGAGAGAGAGAGAGAGAGAGAGAGAGAGAGAGAGAGAGAGAGAGAGAGAGAGAGAGAGAGAGAATCCACCAACTGTACCCACAGCTAGCACAGTCTCTCAAGGGGCAGTTAGCACCCCTGAGATGGAGTGCTAACTGGCCTCCAAAAGAAATTTAGCATTTTTCGATAAAGTAAACTTGAGTCCAGGGAACAAATTGTGTAAGAATAGGTTGTTTATAATCTCATATAATCTTCCTCTCATGAAGCCATTAATTTGAAAAGCAAGAACAATGTTTCCGACTTCATCCATAAAAGTATCTTGTTCACTACAACAATACATGGCAGCAATAATTTGCGCAATAATAACTTTATATGAGTTCATAATCGGCCTATTGGCAATTAAGTGTATATACTGAAAAAATGAAAACGAAAGTTTCCTTCGCTTGTCAAATTTTTTCATATGAAATTTACCTGAAAAAGAATCAAAGGTAGTGGTAATATTCAAAAAGTTGGCCATATTCTCCAAAGCATCTTCATTTTCTATGGTGAGGTACTCCAAGGGATAGATCCATAAGACATTATCATCGATACAAGGTTGCTCCTTGTCTAGAAAAACAAGAGCATCTGTATTGTTTATGAAACAAATATCATCAATATAACGAAAAGTATGTTTGAAGGCACGTAGGTATTCCACCTTTCCAAGTATGGCAAGCCTTTTCATAAAATGTAATTCAAAGAATGACAGATACCAGTTACACCATGTAGGGGAACAGACAAAACCCATAGGAATACCACAGACATGTTTCCAAGTCATGTTTCCTAATCTTACTAACAATTGTCAATCAGTATATCATTATATTGGCAAAGAGGTTCTATGTCAATCACAGTCCAAATATCAGTTTGATTAGTAACCCATTTCCAATAAAATTGCTTAAAGCTCGACTTCCATTGATAGGCAAGTTTTTTTGTTTTTACAAGACTTGAATGCATACCCTATCATTTTCCATATTATTATTTTAGCCCATCAGGACCATTAGGAGGAATATTTTCATAGCATTTCGCGGTGTCAGTAGACCAGATCGAAGTGATTTTGTCAGACACATTAAGATAAAATTCAGTAGATGAATCACACTGCCAGAATAGGTTGGTATCCACATTTAGGATACTCCGGTATGAAGTTGCCTTAAGGCCTGCTCTCTCCATAAGGAGCGGAGTCAGCATACCAAGAGCTCCGAAAACAACATGGCCACTTTAGAAAAATAGCAGCCATGTGCATTTGTAATCCATCTGAACATATTTTTATGTGCCTTGAAAGTACAAAGTAAGAAAGGTAATTCCTCTTTTCCTATTGAAAATCAGGTATTTTAGTAGTAAAAGTATCTCGGATCTCAATCATAGCCACGTCTAGTGTATTATCATTTTCTTTTGGAAACGGGACAAAATCTGGACTCGACAATCTCACTAAAGCCAAATTTCTTACAAAATAGATGCACATAAAACATGGGTTATGTTGAGCCTTATCCACACCATTCACATATAGATTGGTATTAATCCAATTACGCTCATCAGTGGCATTTGCAAGTTTTTTATTCATAATACTTTTTCCATGTAGCCACTTAGTATTTTTCAAAAAGTTTATTACAGCAACTTTGCAAATCAGGGCATGTTTCATAACAGTCTCATGATCAATATTTTGATAAGTAGTTAAAAAATTTGCCAATTCAAACCATCCACGATAAAGTTCTGAAGCTACCTCATTTATATTAGACTGACGCAATGGGATGTGATTAAGTCTTGTGTTCAATTCATTCTTGAAAACTTTGCTTCTAATAATATCAGTATTAATCGTGACAACATGCCACCAAAAGAAATTTAGCAATTTTTGGTAAAGTAAACTTGAGTCCAGGGATTAATTGTGTAAGAATAGGTTGTTTATAATCTCATATAATCTTCCTCTCATGAAGCCATTACTTTGAAAAGCAAGAACAATATTTCTGACTTCATCCATAAAAGTATCTTGTTCGCTACAACAATACATGGCAGCAATAATTTGCGCGATAATAACTTTATACGAGTTCATAATCAGCCTATTGGCAGTTAAGTATATATATTGAAAAAACGAAAACGGAAGTTCCCTTCGCTTGTCAAGTTTTTTCATATAAAATTTACCTGAAAAAAATCAAAGGTAGTGGTAATATTCAAAAAGTTGGTCGTATTCTCCAAAGCGTCTTGATTTTCTATAGTGAGGTACTCCAAGGGATAGATCCATAAGGCATTATCATCGACATGAGGTTGCTCCTTGTCTAGAAATACAAGAGCATCTCTATTGTTTATGAAACAAATATTATCAATATAACAGAAAGTATGCTTGAAGGCACGTAGGTATTCCACCTTTCCAAGTATGGCAAGCTTTTTTTATAAAACGTAATTCAAAGAATGACAGATACCAGTTACACCATGTAGGGGAACATGGAAAACCCATAAGATTACCACAGACTTGTTTCCCTATGTAATTGTCAATCAGTATATCATTATATTGGCAAAGAGGTTCTATGTCAATCACAGTCCAAATATCAGTTTGATTAGTAACCCATTTCCAATCAAATTGCTTAAGGCTCGATTTCCGTTGATAGGCAAGTTTTTTGTTTTTACAAGACTTGAATGCATACCCTATCATTTTCCGAATTATTAATTTTAGCCCATCAGGACCATTAAGAGGAATATTTTCATAGCATTTCGCGATGTCAGTAGACCAGATCGAAGTGATTTTGTCAGGGACATTAAGATAAAATTCAGTAAATGAATCGCACTGCCAGAATAGGTTGGTATCCACATTTATGATACTCCGGTATGAAGTTGTCTTATGTATGTGATCAGACGAAAGATGGCATCAAGTTGTAGACGTGAGACTGCAAACTCTGCTAGGATAATCTGGTGCGGGATGGAGGGCTTAGCTCGTATCATCCGTGATAGCATAAGGACCTATAATTGTGAGATATTGGCCCAATCAACTGAGGTGAGCCCTTGACACCATGCCTCTAGCGTACAATGTTGTGGGGGAAACAAAGGTATCAAACACCTGTCTACACTCTAATTGGCTCGAGTTTGGCCTCCTACTCTATTTTGACTCAATAGTGGCATTACAATTGGAAATTGATAATTTTGTCATCTATGCCAAATTTGACCCTATCAACATCCTACACCTAGATGCTTGATACAAAAAACATAAGACCCCTATATCTAACATTTTTAATTTAATTCACAATTCTCCACACGTGGGAACATCCTCCACACATGTGAGATTCACTTACAAACTTCTTACATAAAAATACCAAGCTAGATTTTTGCCAATTTTTCACACTGGTTGCTAAAGGAAACAGAGAAGGAAATTTATATCACCTGAACATTTGAACAAGAATTGAACAAGTCAATCAAACTCAAGAATTGACAAATGTACTGTGGCACATGAGGCTATGTCATATGAACATGGAAGGCTTGTACCAAGCCAACAGAAGTCAGAGAATTCAAGGAGTCGAAATCAAAAGCAAAGATACTTTGAATAATAAGGAATAATCATACACCATAATACTTGAAGAGAGAAGATATGTGCATCTTGTGTGATCATCCTCCTTTGAAATATTGGACATATAAGAAACATCAAGAGAGTTTGCACTCTCACTTGGATCCAATTTGTAGATGCCTTCAAATCTTGATCCATATGCAAGGATCTCACCATCCTTCTTGATCACACAATTGTCAATATTGAGATTGACTTCAAAGCCACTATCAAGCAGTTGGCCAACACTTACAAAAAGAACATTGTTGAGAAAGATATCTCTGGAAGATACAAGCTTCAAGGGAATAATCCCTACTCCTTCAATATGTTGAAAAGCAATTCTCATTAAAGATCAAAGCTTTGAGGAATATTGGAGCTCTTGAAGGAATAGCACCATATGAAGGTTTATTCAAAGATGAAGCCTAAGGTTGATCACCTTAGTGAAACTTGGTAGTGCTTGCTTTGCACATATTCCCTTGGAAACAAGGAGGAAGGATGATCCAAGCTCATGGATCATGATTGGATACTCATCCATCAAGGAGGCCTTTAGTGTCTTTACACTCTCTATTTCAAAAGTGATTGTGAATAGAGATGTCATATTGCATGAAGATTCAATCTTGGAAGTGGCCGAGATCAAGGCTTCTCAAGAAGCATCACAAGTTATCTCTTTTGAAGGTATTCAAGTTATGATGGGACTGAGGTGTGAGGAGAAGTCTCTTCTTCATATGATTTCAAGAAGACCTTCAAGATGCATGGCCGAGTCTTTATGGCTCACCTTACATGGAAAAGAGGGGCATCTTTCATGTTGTATCTGCTACAACACATTCATATATGCTTCCCTTCCTTTGCTTGATATGCTATCTTGCTTCATTGAATTTTTTGGATCTCAAAGTTCAAGAAAAGCTATACTAGTTTTGTATGATGCTTATGTATGGACATGTTTCTTGTAATTATTGACTTAGATATGTTTCCAATACTTTTTGAAAGCAAGATATTTTATTGTCAAAAGTATGCTCTTGGTTCTAGTAAGAACAAGATTGAGCTTGTTACTCACTTTTTTGAAAATCATGTTTTCACATGTTTTGAGGCAAATTGTAAACTCCTCTTGAGTGAAGCATCCACAGTGGACACTTACATCCTTGAGAGAGTAACTAGCCTAAAAAAGATCAAGATAGTCTTTGATATCAAGATTAGATCCATCATGGATATAGTTCATTGTATGTGGACTAGTCAAGCTAGAAAGCATAATCTTGATAATCATCATTGTTTCACATCTTATGATCTTGATCTCCATGATCCTTATGAGGCATGGAAGCCTCGGATTTCTCTATTTATGGTGCATCCATCATGCAATTGGAACTTTCAAAGAAAAGATCATCATCAAGCATGGAGGAAGCCCATGATCATAGTGGCATGTTGGTGGAGCACTCTTCAAAGGCATTGGCAAGAGATCCGCGACAGATGACAATTCTTGAGCTTGAAGAAGAAATCTAGAATATTTCGAGAACTGTTTGAGATAGTTTTGCGACAGGTGAGCTTGAACAACAGTCCAGAAAATTTCGCGAATTGTTCGCGACAATTTTACGACATCTGAGGTTTGAACAAGAAACAAAATATTTTGCGACAAGATTTTGTTTGCGAATCTTTCGAGCTTCAACAGGAAAGCCACGAGCATTTACAAAAAACTATTTCGTGAATCTTTTGAGTTGACTGCAAGACAAATTTCACAAATTTTTTGAGGTTGATCACAAATAGAAATGTTTTGAGTTCGCGTTTGTTTCTTATAAACTGCGCGCTTTGTTAGTAGAATCAAGATCTGTCTGATCAGTTGTTCTACATCCTCTAAGCCTTCTTTGTTTACTGTCTTAAGCTTTGAAAGCTTCTTGTTCCTATTCTAGTCCTTCAGGCACTTTCATCAGTACCTGCATATATCTACACATCCCTTCAAAGAAAGGTCAGTCCTTAAGCCTAGAAGGTTTCTTATTCTTATTCTTGTTCTTCAAGCACTTTCATGAGTACCCGTACATACCCTCAAAGAAAGGTCAGTCCTTAAGCCTAGAAGGTTTCTTGTTCTTGTTCTTGTTCTTCAGGCACTTTCATGAGTACTTGTACGTACCCTAAAAAAAAGGTCAGTCCTTAAGCCTAGAAGGCTTCTTAGTTCTACAAGTATCAATGCATGTTACTCAAAACATTAAAGCAATAAATTCATACAATATTTAAAAAAGAATAATGATCATTGGTAGTTTCATGTCATCAAAGTCTATATGGAGCTTGAAGTTGGGAAAGTCTTTATTACTTTGGAACAATTTGTCTCTACAAATTGCACCCCTTCAACACATAAAACGTTGTCCTCAACGAATATTTCTCAAATAAGAGTCTTAAATCTTTGGATATTCTTGGAAGAAGTTTTCTGCCATTCATCTTGCATCCATAGTCGGATGATTTTAAACTTGAGGAGATATAGTGTTTATGCTAATCTCTTTCTTTCAGATCTGATCTTATACATTAAGATCTGCTTTGGTTGAAAAATCTTTTTGATTCCTGGATCTACTTCAGATTTCTTGAGCTATGAAATAAAATTACCTTGCTTTCTGAATATCTAGGATAGTCCAAAATATTTCATTTTTATCTTGGATTTTAGATAGCCCAGAAACAAAATTCATAGCAAAGTCTTTCTTTGGGAATTCAGGAATGGGTAAAGGGTGAAGTAGTCTTAGAGTTTTCAATCTCTGTTCATCCTTAGTATGTTAGCATACTAAACACGTGTTTACATAATGTTCGATACATGGTAGGCCAATAGGAAAACCTCCTTTTTTTAGTTTCAAGAAAGTAGAAAGTATTTCTGTATGTCCATCATTCAGTTGATTGTGGCGAGAGTGTTGGTAAAACCAAAGGGAACCATTAAAAACTGTCCGAAATAGGTGACTAATGGAATGCGAAAACTTCCTACTTCCAATGCATGACTACGCCTATCAAAAATTGAACAAAGCAATAGTAATGGAAATCACGTTCAATCTTTAGCAACTAACTTTTGCTAGATACTAAGTGATTACGTAGCCATACATAAAGTATTGAATTCTTAGACAATTTCTATCAGTTACAAGAGCAATATAGAGATGCATGCATTCTGACACAAATTGAACGCAATAAGGAAATAGTATTGATTCAGAAAAACAAGATCAGATGCTAATGAGTGCAAGACAATAACGGATAGAAAGCGTGCACTCTAAAGTTGTCTCTAAGTACCTAAGAATAAGTCTAAAATAAGCAACTCTGCTGATAAGCAGTAGCACAATAGCAACTCTAAAATAAATCTCTAAAAGACTGAGCTAGAATGCTCGAGAGAGTTCAAGCTTGAAAGCTTGATAGAGAGCTAGCAATAATACTTTCTGATTGTGAATGATCTGCTTGATGGGAGCGTAGGAAGCGTCTTGTAATAACACTCAACTCCTTCACAATTCACGATAACATTTTTACTTGATAATGAGATGTATGAACAGCTGATTTATACTAAGTAATTAGGTCGTCAAATGCGATTGCCAGTTGGCTGGAGTCCGTTGGCATTCATCCAGTTCTTCTCAGAAGTGGTGACAATTGGCCGTAAATAGTCTGTCTGCATAAATGAACGTAAACTGTCATTCTGCATAAATGAACGTAAACTGCCACAGGCGCAAAATGCAACACTGCATTTTTACTCGTGATTTCTGACAAGCGAAAAGTGCAAAAAAGACAACACTGCATTTTTACACGCAATTCCTAATAGGCAAAAAATGCGAAAAAGATGACACTGCATTTTTACACACAATTCCTGACAGATGAAAAATGTGTCCCTTGAGGTCTTGAAACTGATCTTCGATGAAGATGACATCCCGACTAGTGAATATCTTCGACTCAATGGGATCGAACAACTTGTAGGCTTGATCTAAACTAGTGTAGCTGATGAAAATACATTTGATACTCTGAAAGTCGAGCTTCTTCCTGAGATCGTGAGGAATCTGCGTATAAGTAGTACATCCAAAAACTCATAAGCTTGATAAAGAAGGTTTGGTACTTGTCCAAAATTCGAATGGTGTTTTGTTTGAGAGCCCTTTAGTAGAATATCTGTTCTGAATATAGGTTGTTGTTGAAACAGCTTCAGCCCAAAAGGACTTCGGAAGTGTCGCATGTGATAACATGCAGTTTGCCGATTCGACTAAGGTTCTGTTCTTTCTCTGAGCAAGACCATTTGACTGAGGCGAATAGGAAGTAATGTATTGTTGCTCAATGTCGTTGTTAAGACAGTACTCCTTGAATTCGGTGGAGATATATTCTCTCCCATTATCTGACCTCAGTGCTTTGATTTGTTTACCAGTTTGATTTTCTACATGCTCTTTGAATTGTCTTAATTTGACGAAAGCTTCTGATTTCTGTTTAATGAAATAAACAGTTGTTCTTCTGGAGAATTCGTCAATAAAGGCAATGAAATACTTTGCATCTAGCAATAAAGGAGTTTGCATAGGTCCACATATATCTGTATGAACAACATCTAACAGACCTTTTGCTGCATGTCTATGACTTGATCTAAAAGGAATCCTAGTGTGCTTTTCAAGGATGCAACTATGGCAGACAGGGAGATCGACTTTACCAGAAGGATAGTCGAGATCAAGAGCCATGGATTGTCTAGACATGTTCGAAACAGATGCATAATTCAAGTGTCCTAAGCAATGATGTCATAGTAATGCTTTATTGACTGGAACAGAGGTTTTCAAAGCTTGACTAGAATTAGAATAACAATGTGTCAATCTATATAAGTATCCATGCCTCTTGCCGAGTGCAAGGATCTTATTACTCCTATCGATAATTCTGCATTGATTAGACTCAAACTCCACCTTATGACCTAAATCTGTAATTCTACTTACTGATAACAGATTTGTAGAGAGTTTAGAAACATACAAGACCTTTGATAGTAGTTTGAATTGATCATGTTGGAATCTCAATCTTACAATACCTTCACCTTCGATACTGTGAGTACTATTGTCACCAAGATGAGCATACTTCTTTGTGTTATAAGGCGTATAGGATTGGAAAATCTCACGATGATTGGTCATATGTTGAGTAGCTCCAGAATCCAAAAACCATGAATCATCCAAATTCGCGTATTTGTCTTTGACCATAAAAGCGCCTTTGTCCATTTTGACTTGAGGAGATGCTATAATTGTATTTGCTTGTTGATCAGGTTGCTTGACTGCATTCTTCGCTTTGAGAATTCGGCAATCCTGGATCTCATGGTTATTGCGCTTGCAATACCTGCAAAACATTTTCTTCTTTGACGAATGTGGATTTGATGATTGTTCTTGACTTTGAGTCTATTTCCGATTCGATGCAGACTGCTTGGGGCTTTTCTACTTCTGTCATTTTGAGCCCTTGTTGACATATAGAGCATGAGATGAAGAGGTAGACAAAGTGTCTTGACTTCGTCGATTATCTTCTTGCAGCAACATAGTGATAACTCTGATAAGAGTTAAATCTGAGTGTGTCGTGATGATCATCACCCAGTTCTCATATGTAGAGGGTAGGCTTGAAAGCAATTTCATTATTTCATCTTGATCATCTATGACTGATCCGACAGCGGCCATCTTGCAAGAGATTCTTAAGCTGGTTAATATGATTATGAAGAGAATCACCATTTGACATTTTGAGTGTGAAGATTTTTCTTCGAAGATGTAACTTAGTAGTTATGTCTCTCACATCATATAGTGAGATCAGGATGTCTCAAACTTCTTTCAAAGTTTTAGCTTCAGCTATGTGTCCAATTTGAGTATTTGATATATTGAGGATAATGAGCGTGAAAGCTTTACCATCCTTCGATTTTCATTTTGAGTCTTCTGTGTCGTCTTCAGATTTCACTTCAATACATGTAACAACATCCCATAACTCGTTGGCAATTAGCAAGGTCTTCATCTTAAATTTTCACAAATGATAATTGGATCCATTCAGCTTGTCTGCGATAAGACCATCTTTACTTTGAGAATCCATCTGGAACTTAGTCTGTTGATTGTATCGATGACGCTAAGATGTAGTAATGCCAACAACATGAAATCAATTCTCTGATACTAAAAGGATGATATCAATTTGATATCGCAAAAGATATCAAGTATTGGAACTTTTCGCTTTGATATCGAAATAGTATTAGGCCCTGATAGAGATCACAAGTCTGCTACCGTAATGGTTCAGATAAATGTTCACAGATTCCTACCAAGAATCTGTGAACACGACTCTTTTTGGTCTTCTTGATTTCCTTGTCTCTGGAAATCGGGTGTTTCTGCCCGTTCCAGGTAATTGCTTCATTAAGTGATATCTTCTTGGATTGACTCGGTTCAAGTAGAAGGGTTTCTCTTCATTTAGACACGTTTTCCAGCTTGTCAGTGGGATGATTAGGATTCGTTCACTCCAGATACATGCACATGGATTCACATGCAACTAAAAACCATTCACCAAAAGATTTGCTTTCAAAACACATGAATAACCAAATGATCGTTGCTTCTAATTAACTCTAAATATTCAGGAAACAGTAATGCACTCAGATTAACCTTCTGATCTGAAACAAGAAATAAGAAACTAATTATCTATGAGCATGCTAGCAATCCAAAGATCAAGAAACACCCATCTCTTGATTCTTGGATAGCCCAAGAACATCAAGAACTGAGATGTCAAGAATATGCAAGATCTATGCCACAATCTCAGCCTGTTTAATTTACTTGAATGTTGAAACTACATTAAACAAGAACAAGAAAACTATTCCACTCTAATCTACATTGCAAGAATGAGAGAAAACAGGAAATTAACCTATTCCACAACCACATTCAAGAAATGGAAGTGCAAGTTCATAAAGGAATCACTCAAAAAAGTTCTTATGAACAAGGAGCTTCGAGAATGCCAAGAACTCGTGGAGGATCTTTTTTATTCAACAAGAGCAAATGACATTACAAGTAAAGCTCCCTCACAAGAGAGGGGGTCTCTTAAATAGACCAAGAGGCTGCCCATGTGGAGCCTAAGTGGCAATTCCACTAATCTACAAATTCCAAGTGGAATTAGCCCTTTCACTAGAGGTCACCATCCAAAGGTGGCTCATTCTAATTTATTTAAGAGGGGTCTACATTTATTACAATGACTAGAAATGATACTAGCTCCTACATGGTCATTCCTTCTTTGGGATTCACCATGAGGCTCACATAACGTAGAACTGTATACCTAGCTAGTATTTTTCGGCTCTCATCTTCTACCTCTTCCTTTAGAGACCCCCTCGGTCTAGAGCAAAAGGTGCTCTTCATACAGCTCAGCTCAGCATCTTGGGGATTCCTTGGAATCTGTCAACAAGAATGAGCTAGTAGTGATCTAGCATTGATACTATTGTCAAAAATAGGACAAATAACATAATGCAAAAACTTCCTATTTCAAGTGTATGACTACGCCTATAAAAAATTGAACAAAATAATATTGATGGAAATCACGTTCAATCTTTAGCAACTAACTTTGAAATTGTTAGATACTAAGTGATTACGTAGCCAAACATGAAGTATTGAATTCTCAAACAATTTCTATCAATTACAAAAGCAATATAGAGATGCATGCATTCTAACATATATTGAACGCAATAGAAGATAGTATTGATTCAGAAAACAAAATCAGATACTAATGAGCGCAAGACAATAGCGGATAGAAATCGCACACTCCAAGCTATCTCTGAGTAACTGAGAATAAGTCTGATAATAAGCAGCTATGTTGATAAGCAATAGCGCAATAGCAATCTCTAAAACAACTCTAAGAATGAGCTAGAATGCTCAGGAACATTCAAGCTCATAGGCTTGAGAGAGAGAGAGAGAGCTAATTATTCAAATGCTTCTTCTAATTGATTCTGGTAATGATGATACTGTGTGAATATGAACAGCTATTTATACTAAGAAATTTGTTCATCAATTGCAATTGGCAGTTGGCTGGTGTCCGCTAGCATCCATCCGGTTCCTTGTCATTGATTGTTGATAAGCGGTGGAAATTGGCCATAAATCGTCTGTCTGCATAAATGAACTAGATTGTCACTTCTGTAGAAATGAACCAAAACAGCCACAGGTGACACTGTCGCAAAAATGCGACAGTGTCGAGATTTTGCGAAAAGTGTGAAAAAGCCGAAGGTGCCCTTAAATCTCATTCAGAGTTGTCCCACACTTTGCCAGAGTCATTTTTTTAACATTTGAGGCTCTTTTGAAAAAGCGAAAAATGTGACAAGTGATTTTACACGAGATTTCTGACAGTCGAAAAAGGCAACACTGCATTTTTCCACAAGATTCTTGACAGGCGAAAAAGGCGACACTGTTGTAAACTCCTTGTATTTATGTAGACTGTATAAAAACACAAAAAAATCCGTAGAACTGGATAAACAATGGATGAAGATTAAGACCGATTAGTCGATTGGTAAGAAGGAGACTAATCCAACAACTATGATAGTATGATCTGATACCATGTAGGTATGCTCTGATACCATGTAGGTACTAGGTGAGTAATGGAATGTGGAAACTTTCTACTTCCAATGCATGACTACGCCTATCAAAAATTGAACAAAGCAGTAGTGATGGAAATCACGTTCAATCTTTAGCAACTAACTTTTGCTAGATACTAAGTGATTACATAGCCAAACACAAAGTAATGAATTCGCAGACAATTTCTATCAGTTACAAAAGCAATATAGAGATGCATGCACTCTCACACAAACTGAACGCAATAAACAAATAGTATTGATTCTGAAAAACAAAATCAGATGCTAATGAGCGCAAGACAATAGCGGATAGAAACTGTGCACTCTAAACTTGTCTCTGAGTAACTGAGAATAAGCCTTAAATAAGCAACTCTGCTGATAAGCAGTGGCGCAATAGCAACTCTAAAATAAATCTCTAAAAGATTGAGCTAGAATGCTCAAGAGATTTCAAGCTTGAAAGCTTGATAGAGAGCTAGCAACAATACTTTCTGATTGTGACGATCTGCTTGATGAGAGCGTAGGAAGCATCATGTAATAACGCTCAACTCCTTCACAATTCACAATAACATTTTTACTTGATAATGAGATGTATGAACAGCTGATTTATACTAAGTAATTAGGTCGTCAAATGCGATTGCCAGTTTGTTGGAGTCCACTGGCATTCATCCAGTTTTTCTTAGAAGTTACTTGTTGATAAGCGGTGACAATTGGCCGTAAACAGTCTGTCTGCATAAATGAACATAAACTGTCACTTTGCATAAATGAACATAAACTGCCACACGCAAAAAATGTGACACTGCATTTTTACTCGTGATTTCTAACAAGTGAAAATACAAAAAAGGCGACACTGCATTTTTACACGCAATTTTTGACAGGCAAAAAATGCGAAAAAGACGACATTGCATTTTTTCACGCAATTCGTGACAGGCGAAAAATGCGAAAAGCTAACATTGTATTTTTACACGAGATTCCTGACAGGCGACACTGTCGGGTTTGTAGAGAGAGAAAATATGACATTGTTGTCAAACTTCGTGTATTTCTACAAACTGTGTAAAAACACTTGTAAATCTGCAAACTGTATAAAGCCACGGGAAAATCTGCAGAACTAGATAAACAGTTGGATGAAGATTAAAAACCGATTAGGCGATTAGTAGGAAAGAGAATAATCCAATAGAAACTCATATAGACCAGAGCTAGTTCTGGTGACAATTTTAATGGACATCTTCAGACACTACTCGGATCTAGTGGTTTCCTTCTCTAGCACTTGCTTATAGGAAAGTGCCAAGCTCATAGATCATTTTCAAGAGTGATCAGCTCAATCTTTATCTTCCTTTATAGATCTAAATCCATATCCTGAGGTCTCTCTATGGTAAGATCATTCTTGTTCCTGCACTCATGGCTTATGATCTTATCAAATATGAAAACTTCGTAAATCATTTTCTTTTTCCTTCCTTTCAAAGTCATGTTGGATACAAGATTCTAGATGGTTCAGTTGCCAAGAACTGATTATTGAATTTTTTACTCAGTTTCTGATTCTTGTAATTTTTTTAGCTTCTATAACAAGATTAGTAATTTTCTTTACATACAAGACTATAAATTTGAATCCAAAACATATCAAAGGACTTACGTCATAAGATCATCGTGCTTAGCTGATCTTAAATCTTCATGACTTTCAAAGTCACATATATCATCATTCATAATTCAAAAATTTTCTTTACATGTGTTTTCTGTACAAGACTTAATCTTTCTCTTTTTCTACGCATTGGAGAACTTTTACATTAAATCATAAGGAATAAAGATATTCCTTGTATTGGCTAAGATAAGCCATTTTTAAAATTATACCAAATTTCATCTCCTTACTTGTTCATCCCCTTGTTTTACTAGTATGGCCTTCAAAGATCGAATGGTCGTGACTAGTTTCGGGTTGCATGTTTTTGATATGCGCGACCTTCTGGTTCTCCGCAAGTAGGCGTCCAATGTTTCATTGTCGTCAAGTTCTTTGTCATGCTGAGCAGGAGTCTTTGCCTTCTTGATTCTTTCCATGCAGTACTTGCTTCTTGAAGCAAAAGGCCTCTTAAACAACGGATGGAACTTTATGTTCTTCTGCATGCATGAACATTCAAGGTCTTCACATCAAGTTCACGAAATATAAAATCTTAGCTCTGATACCAAACTGTGACCTCGAGGGGAAGGTCTCTCCTAAAATCTTAAAGGCTAGTAGACTCATTGATTTATCATTCACATAAAGCTAGTCTTGAATCAACTTAAATGAATGTAAGCAGCTATCTTTCATTACACAGATGGACAGAGACTGGGCGATGGTCACAACGCTAGGTACTAGAGCATCACCATGCTATACTAGCCCCCACAGGCCTCCCGTATCAGTTTACCGGGAGTCCAAGCGCCGAACAACTTGGGCAAATCCACATTTAAGTGTATAGCATGGTGATGCTATACACTTAAATGTATAGCATCACCATGCTATAAAATTAACTTGACTTTACTTATATTAACTGGACACTGGATGTAGAGAAAAAAAAAATTTTAACTCATGCCTATGTTATCTACTGCGCATGCAGGCTCAGCATATACTTTTTTATTACTTAAGAAAACATTACGTACAAGGTTTGTAAATCATCATAAATACGTAAGTAGAATCATGATACCAAGTTAGGTCGCCCACCATATTGGTGATATTTTGTAAAGCGTCGTAGCTGAATGAGAGTTGAAGTCATCTCGTGTGAACTATCCATCTTCAGCTACTTAAACGAATCACCCACGTGCTAAGGCATTCACACAGAAAGTATTGAATTAAGTATAGAGTATTCTCGAAGCCTGACAGAATCATTATCAATAGCTAGCTACGTAGATTAATCGTATAGCTTTTCATTCTTTTGAGAGCACTTTCCACCATCTATAGATTATTAGTAATGGCAATCACTATTACTCACGAGCATATTAGCACATCCCACCACGTTTTTTACTACTTTATTATCCATAATCATAGCCATCATAATACTACTTTATCAGAGACAGATTCCATCATCCTCTTTATCAAACCTACAGAGCAATAGTATGTAGCAATACTACGTATAGATTATAGCCAATCGAGTATAGTAAGAGCATTTTTATCAACCATATTCATGCAATACTTTCTGGTAATTCCAGAAACCAACTGGAAAGACAGCGGTCCATTGCATTTTTTAATGCATTACACATTAAAAAATGCAAGCAACATAGCTCATACAATGAGCAGCTGGTAGATCGCTGTAGTTTAAGCGGTAATACACAAAAAACCAGTGCTGGCCAGTGGCCAGATCCGCTTCATAGAGGTTGCTGACTAGCGATCAACCACTTTTCAAAAACGTTGATAAATATACTCAACAACTAGTTTGTTGTCCAGCGCTTTTCATAAGCCACAAAGGTTGAAAAAATAACTTAAAAGTTGCCCACGTTTGCCCGCTGGGATATCGATTGCTTGTAGTACTATCCAATCCCAATATGCCAATCGAACCTTGCTATTACACAATGGTAATCACAACATCTTGTGAGCATTCATCTTTAGCATGCATGCTTCCTTATCAGCAAGCTACCATTCAAAACGCTCTCACCTTTGTTTGCAATATGATTGTTCATTCAATAGCATCCATGAACGTTCTCTTCAATCACAGTCACCATACGGTAGAGCACCATGAAAGCAAAAATGGGGGGGGGGGGGAGAGAGAGAGAGAGAGAGAGAGAGAGAGAGAGAGAGAGAGAGAGAGAGAGAGAGAGAGAGAGAGAGAGAGAGAGAGAGAGAGAGAGAGAGAGAGAGAGAGAGAGAGAGAGAGAGAGAGAGAGAGAGAACATGAGGGAAAGTGAATAGGGTTGTGTGAATTCCCTCTTTATAGAACCAGAGGACAATTAGGTTTACTAAGTGCAAAATGCTGCTCACTGTTAGATTGACTGTCCATAATGTGCATAGATCCTCGCCATTGAAAGATTGAACACTTTTCCACCATTTTTTTAAAAAAAACTTTTTCTATTAAGTGGGGTCTTTTATCATAGTAAGCCATTTTTTTTCCGCCACCGCTAGCAAATAAGGTTAGTATCAATATGACCAAAAATCTGAAGTAAGGTTTCAACATATAGTTGTTTAACATCAATCCTCTCAAAGCATTTGTTGTAATAAAGTAAATGCAAAGAAAACTTTCCTCTGTCTCTTTTAACCACTAGTTGTCGTCTACTAGTATTGCTGACCTCCAATATCCTTGTTTCTTCTAAGTCCTCCTGCACATGGATCAATCACGGTAAAAGTTCAGCTTTTTGATAGGAAGATACTCCTTTCCATGACTGCTTTGCCCCTCTTTGCCTTTGTTTGGATAATACTTTCTTTTCCTATTATTGCCACTACCTGATATGACTGAGCTTGGATTGTTCAGATTGAAGGAACCCATTTTTTTGCTAGTATTCTAGAAGTATTTGTCTTGCAAGGTCGAGAAGCTAGGTTTTTTCAAAAGACGTTCAATTTCTCGAACGTTTTTAGCATCGCCAAGGTGTGCAAGGAGTTTAGCAGTATGGTTTATGGAAAGTTCAATGGCAGCATCAAGCATGTATTGTCGGATATACAGAAAGACAATGTGGGAGTTGACAACCTCTCTGGCAAGTTTATGCAACCAAAGGAAGAAGGCATTAAGCTGATTTTGCAAAGACGCACCAAGAAAGATAATGAAAAGATGATTCATTATATACCAGTGATCAAACCATATGATGGAAGAATTGTTTTTGCACTTATCATCGCATCTACACTTAAAGAAGGGTCTTTTCCAGTTCCAGATTCTTGCTTGATGAAGGTTCATTCTATTAAAGTCGGTGTCAAAATGGCCTCTAGTTCTAGCCCAGGTCTACTTAGAAGGACATCTTCAAGGTTCGAATCTGCTCATCTTGATAATAGTATCAAAGGCAATAGGAGTATCAAAAGAAGGATTCTTGTGCAAAGCAGCAAGCTTGCATGCTTGGACTTCTTCAACAGTGAGATGAGCACGAGTGATCCAGAGCTCAATAGAGATAGCTGCTAGGAAATTGACAGAAGGAAGGCTCCAAAGTTTGTAAGCAATTTTTGTAGAATTAAACTCAATGACACAACTAGGTACCAATGGTACTTGGCAGGTATTGGCTTGACAAAATTCAAAGGCAAATTGATTTTCCACATCACATATTTCTTGCGAGAAAGATTCTATCTGAGAAGCACTGTCTTCATCAAGGTCTTTGGTAAAAATCAACGAGTGAGGTGAAGTAGGAGTAGTAGAGGGGACAGGAGTATCAATAGAAGAGTCACCATTTTCTTTTTCCAAGCAAGCAAATACTTTCCGAACATGCGTGTTATAGAATTTTTCCTCAGCAGCAATTCGTTCAGCATTGTTTGAAAGTTCCATATAAACTTTTTCAACCATGCTAAGGGATTCTTTCTTTTTAATAAAATTCGTATGAATATTGATCCAATTCATGATGCACATTCCGGGCCAGCAGCATTACAAGTAGTCATATCATAAGAAGTAATCAAATTGTAAACTTCAACAGCCTTCTTCATGCAACATATAATAGTCTGAACAAAAGGACTAGGAAGAGGAAGGAGCTCCCCATAGCCAAGAGTGACCGCATCATGAAACCATCCTGTGGACTACATCATACAACAGACCTTGTTAGCCATAAAATACAAGTAAAGATAAAGGTTTGGTGCTACCCCGACCAAAGGGTAGTCGGGGTGGCATCAGAGATGCTAGAGAGAGAGTAACAAGATTTCACATAGTCCCTCTTGACAAGTCAAGACCAAACCCTTTGAACCCTTCAATTTATAGCATAACAGTTAAAAATATAGCTATATGAAGTTTAACAGTACATAGTACCATAAAGCGCAGCAAGTTTTAAGACACCCAGCTGTTACCCGCCAACATCCCACAAAACAAAACCGCACAAGTTAGTCGCGTGAGGAAGACAGGTGTCATAGCTGAGCATGAGTTGTTATTCATGTCCGAAACAAGATTCACTATTTTATCAGCTAGGTTGCATTAAAAACAAGTACGTCCAATCTTCCCAATCATTCATTTCATAGCTTAACAATACGTTCTGCCCTTTTAACAAAGCCGTATCGGGGCAGATGCCATACTGATCAGTAAAGGAGCAAAAAGAACGTATTAATTTCTCATATACATTCTTCATGTAAGCAGCTATCTTTCATTACATAGATGGACAGAGACTGCGCGATGGTCACAGCGCTAGGTACTAGAGCACCACCATGCTATACTAGCCCCCACAAGCCTCCCGTATTAGTTTACCGGGATTCCAAGCGTCGAACAACTTGGGCAAATCCATGCCATTCAAGTGTACCATGGTCGAGCTCTATTTAATTACTTGACTTTACTTATATTAACTGGACACTGGATGTAGAGAAAAAAAAAATTTTAACTCATGCCTATGTTATCTACTGCGCATGTAGGATCAGGATATACTTTTTTATTACTTAAAAAAACATTATGCACAAGGTTTGTAAATCATCATAAATACGTAAGTAGAAGCATGGTACCAAGTTAGGTCACCCACCGTATTGGTGATATTCTGTAATGCGTCGTACCTGAATGAGAGTTGAAATCATCTCTTGTGAACTATCCATCTTCAGCTGCTTAAACGAATAACCCACGTGCTAAGGCATTCACACCGAAAGTATTGAATTAAGTATAGAGTATTCTCAAAGCCTGGCAGAATCATTATGAATAGCTAGCTACGTAGATTAATCGTATAGCTTTTCATTCTTTCGAGAGCACTTCCCACCATATACAGATTATTAGTAATGGCAATCACTATTACTCATGAGCATATTAGCACATCCCACCACCTTTTTTATTACTTCATTATCCATAATCATAGCCATCATAATACTAGTTTATCAGAGACAGATCCCATCATCCTCTTTATCAGACCTACAGAGCAATAGTATGTAGCAATACTACGTACAGATTATGGCCAATGGAGTATACTACGAGCATTTTTATCAACCATATTCATGCAATAGTTTCTGGTAATTTCAGAAACCAACTGGCAAAACAGCGGTCCATCGCATTTTTGAATGCATTACACATTGAAAAATGCAAGTAACATTGCTCATACAACGAGCAGCTGGTAGATCGCTGTAGTTTAAGCGTTAATACACAAAAAACTAGCGCTTCATAGAGGTCATTGACCAGAGATCAACCACTTTTCAAAAACGTTGATAAATATACTCAACAACTGGTTTGTTGTCCAACGCTTTTCATAAGCCACAAAGGTTGAAAAGATACCTTAAAAGCTGCCCATGTTTGCCCGCTGGGACAGTGATTGCTTGTAGTATTATCCAATCCCAATATGCCAGTCGAACCTTGCTATTACACAACGGTAATCACAACATCTTGTGAGCATTCATCTTTAGCATGCATGCTTCCTTATCAGCGAGCTACCATTCAAAACGCTCTCACCTTTGTTTGTAATACGATTGTTCTTCCAATAGCATTCACGAACGTTCTCCTCAATCACAATCACCATAAGGTAGAGCACCAGGAAAGCAAGAATGAGGGGGAGAGAGAGAGAGAGAGAGAGAGAGAGAGAGAGAGAGAGAGAGAGAGAGAGAGAGAGAGAGAGAGAGAGAGAGAGAGAGAGAGAGAGAGAGAGAGAGCAAGATAGCATGAGGGAAAGTGAATAGGGTTCTGTGAATTCCCTCTTTATAGAACCAGAGGACACTTAGGTTTACTAAGTGCAAAGTGCTGCTCACCGTTAGATTGACTGTCCATAATGTGCATAGATCCTGGCCATTGAAATATTCACCACTTTCCCACCATTTTTTTTAAAAAACTTTTTCTGTTAAGTGGGTCTTTTATCATAGTAAGGCCTTTGTTTTCCACCACCGCTAGCAAATAAGATTAGTATGTGACGTTTACATTCCACAGAGATTTGCGAAGCGAATAAAGTGTATGTACGTAACAGAGAGAGAGAGAGAGAGAGAGAGAGAGAGAGAGAGAGAGAGAGAGAGAGAGAGAGAGAGAGAGAGAGAGAGAGAGAGAGAGAGAGAGAGAGAGAGAGAGAGAGAGAGAGAGAGAGAGAGAGAGAGAGCCCACCAACCGTACCCACAGCTAGCAAAGTCTCTCAGGGGGCAATTAGCACTCCTGAGATGGAGTGCTAATTGCCCACCAAAAGAAATTTAGCATTTTTTGGTAAAGTAAACTTGAGTCCATGGAACAAATTATGTAAGAATAGGTTGTTTATAATCTCATATAATCTTCCTCTCCTGAAGCCATTACTTTGAAAAGCAAGAACAATGTTTCCGACTTCATCCATAAAAGTATCTTGTTCACTATAACAATACATGGCAGCAATAATTTGCGCGATAATAACTTTATATGAGTTCATAATCGACCTATTAGCAGTTAAGTGTATATACTGAAAAAACAAAAACGGGAGTTCCCTTCGCTTGTCAAATTTTTTCATATGAAATTTACCTAAAAAAGAATCAAAGGTAGTGGTAATATTCAAAAAGTTGTCTGCATTCTTCAAAGCGTCTTCATTTTCTATGGTGAGGTACTCCAAGGTATAGATCCATAAGGCATTATCATCGACACGAGGTTGCTCCTTGTCTAGAAATACAAGAGCATCTGTATTGTTTATGAAACAAATATTATCAATATAATGGAAAGTATGCTTGAAGGCACGTAGGTATTCCACCTTTCCAAGTATGGCAAGCCTTTTCGTAAAACGTAATTCAAAGAATGACAGATACCAGTTACACCATGTAGGGGAACAGGCAAAACCCATAGGAATACCACAGACCTGTTTCCGAATCTTACTATACAATTGTCAATCAGTATATCATTATATTGGCAAAGAGGTTCTATGTCAATCACAGTCCAAATATCAGTTTGATTAGTAACCCATTTTCAATCGAATTGCTTAAGGCTCGATTTCCATTGATAGGCAAGTTTTTTGTTTTTACAAGACTTGAATGCATACCCTATCATTTTCCGTATTATTGATTTTAGCACATCATGACCATTAAGAGGAATATTTTCATAGCATTTCGCGATGTCAATAGACCAGATCGAAGTGATTTTGTCAAGCACATTAAGATAAAATTCAGTAAATGAATTGCACTGCCAGAATAGGTTGGTATCCACATTTAGGATACTCTGGTATGAGTTGCCTTAAGGCCTGCTCTCTCCATAAGGAGCGGAGTCAGCATACCAACAGCTCAGGAAATAAACGTGGCCAGTTTAGAAAAATAGCAGTCGTGTGCATTTGTATTCCATCTGAACGTATTTTTATGTGCCTTGAAAGTACAAAGTAAGAAAGGTAATTCTTCTTTTCCTATTAAAAAATCCGGTATTTTAGTAGTAAAAGTATCTCAGATCTCAATCATAGCCTTGTCTAGTGTATTATCATTTTCTTTTGGAAACGGGACAAAATTTGGACTCGACAATCTCACTAAAGCCAAATTTCTTATAAAATAGATGCACGTAAAACATGGGCTATGTTGAGCCTTATCCACACCATTCACATATAGATTGGTAGTAATCCGATTACGCTCATCAGTGGCATTTGTAAGTTTTTTATTCATAATACTTTTTCCATGTAGCCACTTAGTATTTTTCAAAAAGTTTGTTACAGCAACTTTGCAAATCAGGGCATGTTCCATAACAGTCTCATGATCAATATTTTGATAATTCAAACCATCCACGATAAAGTTCTAAAGCTACCTCATTTATATTAGACTGACGCAATGGGATGTGACTTTGTTCAATTCATTCTTTAAAACTTTGCTTCTAATAATTCGAGTATTCATCGTGACATGTCCAAAATTTTCCGAAATGAACTCTTTAAAGCGTTTATTGTAAGTGCAAGTACAAGGTGGAATGTTGTCAACATCGAAATCACAGAAAACTTGAAAGGGTTTATACCATTCATGCTTCAAATGTGGAAAGTAAGACCAACCAAACACGATAAGCCCAAAAGTCTCATCAATATGACCAAAAATCTGAAGTAAGGTTTCAACATATAGTTGTTTAACATCAATCCTCTCAAAGCATCAGTTGTAATAAAGTAAATGCAAAAAAAAACTTTCCTTTGTCTCTTTTAACCACTAGTCGTCGTCTACTAGTATTGCTGACCTCCAATATCCTTGTTTCTTCTAAGTCCTCCTGCACATTGATCAATCACGGTAAAAGTTCAGCTTTCTGATAGGAAGATACTCCTTTCCACCACTGCTTTGCCCCTCTTTGCCTTTGTTTGGATAATACTTTCTTTTCATGTTATTGCCACTACCTGATATGACTGAGCTTGGATTGTTCAGATTGAAGGAACCCTTTTTTTTCCTAGTATTCTGGAAGTATTTGTCTTGCAAGGTAGAGAAGCTAGGTTTTTTCAAAAGACGTTCAGTTTCTCGAACGTTTTCAGCATCGCCAAGGTGTGCAAGGAGTTTAGCAATATGGTTTATGGAAAGTTCAATGGCAGCATCAATCATGTATTGTCGGATATACAGAAAGACAATGTGGGAGTTGACAACCTCTCTAGCAAGTTTATGCAACCAAAGGAAGAAGGCATTAAGCTGATTTTGCAAAGACGCACCAGGGAAGAAAATGAAAAGATAATTCATTATATACCAGATAGAGTGATCAAACCATATGATGGAAGAATTGTTTTTGCACTTATCACCGCATCTACACTTAAAGAAGGTCTTTTCCAGTTCCAAATTCTAACTTGATCAAGGTTCATTCTGTTAAAGTCGGTGTCAAAATGGCCTCTAGTTCTAGCCCAAGTCTGCTCAAAAGGACTTGAAGGTTTGAATCTGCTCATCTTGATAACAATATCAAAGGCAATAGGAGTATCAAAAGAAGGATTCTTGTGCAAAGTAGCAAGCTTGCATGCTTGGACTTCTTCAACAATGAGATGAGCAAGAGCGATCCAGAGCTCAATAGAAATAGCTACTAGGAAATTAACAGAAGGAAGGCTCCAAAGTTTGTAAGCAGGTTTTGCAGATTTAAACTCAATGACACGACTAGGTACCAATAGTACTTGGCAGGTATTGGCTTGACAAAATTCAAAGTCACAAGTCATGAGCTAGGGCTTGCCAGGCTTAATCAGCAAAATAAAAACTAAGTTCTAAAAAAGCGTGCTTTACTAGAAAGCACTATGTTTCAGGACAGAGGAGGTGCGCCAAATCACAGCAGAACTATAGGGGGAGTCCGGCAGAGAAACTTGGGCAGCTCAACCAGCGCCAGGAATCCAGTTGCCAGGTCTCAGCTCCCTCTACCAGCACAAGCCAGGCACAATGCCCAGCACATGTTGGTGGCCCCGAGACCATTCAGTCTATGTATGAATGTAACCTCTTCCAAATCTAATAAAGTTGATCCTTGGGGATGATTATCATTTCAGTTTCACCTCTGGAACTGGTCCAAGTGGAAGGACCCTTACTACAACCTTTTTGCATCGTCGGCGCCTAAGGGTCCACGTCACCGACGTGTGGCTTGCCGCTATGCCAATTGGTCATTTTGGCGACCACTATGCCTTGGGTTTCATGTGTGGCTTGTCTTTGCCTTTGGTTACCTTTTGGGGACAGATTTTGAGTTGGCTTTCGGGTTGGTTGGGATTCCAGTTTTCTTAAGTCTGAATGGTTAAGCTTGTTACGTTTCTGAGTTGGCTTTTACGTAAGTGCATGATGGATGAATGTTAGACTTAAGCGCATGTTGGAAAAACCTCTCAAGTCCCAGCCCCCTTTGAGGTGCCGGCGCAACATGTGGTATCAGAGCCGACTAGCTAGTTAGCTACGCAAGTCTCACAGGGATGGCCACGTCTTGGAATTTGTCAGGACAACCGTTGTGCAAGGTGCTACCCATAGTGTAAGCACGGGTGCGTCCACGGTCGAGGTGGTCGGCAGAACGGGGGACTTGATGAGGCAAGGTGCTGCCCTTGAGGTGTAAGCACGGTCAGTTCCCGCGATTCAGACCTGGCGCCGTCTGCACGTAGGACAGATGAGACAATGTGCTGCCATTAGGTTGGTGAAAGCACGGTCTCTGCCTTGTGGGGTGCGAGGTGACATATTTGACCTGTACGGGTTAACCATTGATACAGAGATGCTGCTCGAATTCGGGTGTAAAGCACGGGTGGTTAGCTGCCAGTGCGGGATAGCTGCCGATCATTTAGCTATAAGGGCTATCGACCAAAAAGTGGTGGGGCATGACTGAGGCAATGTGCTGCTTAATGGTGAAAGCACGGATGGTTGGATGGATGTTTTCTCGTGGGCTAATTCTGTGATAGATTTTTGTGGACGGGGCTAGGCAAAGGTCCTACATCCGGTCTCAGGGGGGATTGTGGCTTGAGAGGGATCCTCTGTGTTTGCTTTGGTTGGTATGTTCTGTTTGTTGTGTGCTTGCTTGGACACAAATGACCTGGTTCCTACTTGGCTCCCAGGTGATGTGAGCGTGCTAGTTTGAGGAGGGGATATTTTCATTGAAGCTGATTTAATAAAGAAAATAAAAAGGATTGAGGCGATAATCTATTGGAAGTACACCTCTTACTATAATGGACGCCCACCTTGGTGAGTTATGAGCATTGACGGACGGAGAGGAGCAGGTTCAAGAATATGGCTCCCGCATGCATCGAGATGGCACCAGGTCCAAGTCAAAAAAGAAAGAGCATATGCACTCCACAGTGGCGCCTCTCCAAGAAGAGATGGGTGGACCTTCTGAACGTACACCAAGAGACGAACCCATGCCAGAGGCACAACAAGACCTCTTTGAAGTGAAGATGCAGCAATACTTATCAAGTGCAATGATGGCTATGCTTAGCGAGGTGAAGAAGGACAGAAAAACAGAAAGGAAAGAATGGCAAACATCCCTGCGAGCCATGAACCTTACTCAATTCGACCTTGCTAGAGAAATGAGAGACGGGCTTACACAGCTCGAAGCCAGGTTTGAAGAGTTGGAGGCAACTAGAGGGAATGCAATGGCGCCTCCTCCACATATACCAAGAAAACCACGAGCGCGAAACACAGAAGGCCCAAAGAAGACTGCCAAAATTAAAGCACCACCTACTTTCAAAGGAAAGCGTGACATTCGAATTGTGGAAGATTGGTAGTTTCACATGGACCATTACTTCCGTCTGATGAACACTCCTGAAGAAGAAAGAACGGACTTGGCATTAGCATATTTTGAGGGCTACACTACAAATTGGTACCGGATGGCAGGAATGCATTTCCAGACATGTGGGACGCATTCAAAAACCGCGTTGTGAGAGGAGTTCATACCGAAGGATTCACACATGAGATTGAGGACAGAATTATCAGGGCTCAAGCAGAAAGATTCATTGCGAGAGTACCTCACTATATTCAGACAGAGTGTATGGGTTAATTGAAGATATGTCCGAGGCAGACAAAACTCATTACCTCTTGTCTGGAATGCAATCTTGGACCCAGCGTGCAATAGACAGCTACATGCCCCATGATTTCAATTCAACTATTCGGGCGGCTGAAATGGTTTGAGAGCACATTGGCACCAACTTCTCCCTCAACCTCAACAAGAGTATTTAGTGGATCCAGACCGAGTCCGAGCTTCTTTTCAAGGGGGGACTCAGCTTCAAATGGCAACCAAGCCTCGAGTAGCGTGAACAAATTTCCAACAAAAATAGGGTTTGGCAACCAAGGCAACAATGGAGAGAACACATTCCAGAGAATAAACAATGCTGGACCTTCAGCTAGTCACAGCAAAAGCTCACCAACAGTGGGTAGTTCCATGCGCTGCTTCAACTAGGTCACTCTTGGAGGTCATGCCCCAGACCATTGAACAAGCAAATCATGACTGCCATTGAAGGATTTGATAGGATGGAGAGAGAGACATTCGATCAAGAAGATAGTGAACAGGATGACAAAGAAGACCCAGAAATGGATTTGACGGAGTCCGACCTAAATGTCTTACAACAAATAGGGGCACTTGCAGCATATCGTGAACATCTCATGGCGACTCCTGCGAGAGGAACAAAGTTATAGAGAGAGAGAGAGAGAGAGAGAGAGAGAGAGAGAGAGAGAGAGAGAGAGAGAGAGAGAGAGAGAGAGAGAGAGAGAGAGAGAGAGAGAGAGAGAGAGAGAGAGAGAGAGAGAGAGAGAGAGAGAGAGAGAGAGAGAGAGAGAGAGAGAGAGAGAGAGAGAGAGTTTGAGCTTCAAAATTCAGCATAGCCTCCTTGAGCCAATGCTTCAATATTCTTCTCCAAAGCACCTGTACACAAGAACAAACAAGAGAGAAGAGCTTGGTTGCAAAATCATAGAATTCTCTTGGTAGTGGGGCGCATTTCCACTTATATAGAGAGTGGAGAGTCATTCCAAAGTGAGTGAGGTGACAAGTTCAAGTGCATGAGGTGTGGGGAAGACTCCTTTTGGACTATAGGTACAGTGGAGTGCATGAATGAGGTGTATTAGTTAGAGAGGGTGAATTGGTGAGATGTACAATTTTGAGAGAGAGATTAGGATGAGTTGGATGGAGAAGTAGGAGTGTAGGAGGGCGTCCCATTCTAGGTGTCAAATGGCCTAGAATGTATGTGGCAAAGTAGGTGGGAGGTAGGTGGTACAAATTTTAATCTTGACTTTTATTTACATATAGTTTTTCATTGTTACAACTTGGGAATTCACCCAAGTGCAATCTTCCTAAGAAAAAGCCAAAGTATATGCCCATCTTGTTTTCCATAATAGTCACTGATTCCTGGCACTTTTTTTCTAGAGGTTGCCCATCTTCAATCATGGTCATTGGCATTTTTTTCTAGAGGTTGCCCATCCTCAATCATGGTGGATAGGGTCAAAAGGGTGATCACTCCCTTGGCCTATTCCCAATCTTTATAGACTCCTCTGAGCCTTCATTATAGACTTAGAAATAAGCCTTCTTTATAGACTCCTCTGAGCCTTCATTATAGACTTATAAGTAAGCCTTCTTTACAGACTCCTCTGAGCCTTCTTTGTTTATTATCCTAAGCTTTGAAAGCTTCTTGTTCCTTAACTAGTCCTTCAGGCACTTTCATCAGTACCTGCATATATCTGCACATCCCTTCAAAGAAAGGTCAGTCCTTAAGCCTAGAAGGTTTCTTATTTTTGTTCTTGTTCTTCAAGCACTTTCATGAGTACCTGTACATACCCTCAAAGAAAGGTCAGTCCTTAAGCCTAGAAGGTTTCTTATTCGTGTTCTTGTTCTTCAGGCACTTTCATGAGTACCTGTACATACTCTCAAAGAAAGGTCAACCCTTAAGCCTAGAAGGCTTCTTAGTTCTACAAGTATCAATGCATGTTACTCAAATCATTGAAACAATACATTCATATAATATCCAAAAAAGAATAATGGTCATTGGTAGTCATCAAAGTCTATATGGAGTTTGAAACTGGGAAAGTTTTTATTACTTTGGGGCAATTTGTCTCTACAAATTACAGTCGACTATCACTATTCAAAATTGAGCTCTTCCTTTGCCCTGTCCAATGCAGACTACGTCACAGTTCATTTCAGTTATTTGTAGTAACTGCACTACTTCACATCCCTAGCTCACACAGTTGTTATAATTGACGCATGTATATATACACAACAACAACACACTATTGTAGGGACATGAATGCATGACATCAGAGTCAATCAGCAGAAGCATGATTCAGAGTTCCTCCGTGAACTCCATTGTATCATAATTATCTAATTCCACAAGATCAGAGATTTTAGAGAGAGTGAATGTATTTCAAGAAGTATAGATAGTATTCAATCTGTAACTAGCATAGTAAGATCACAACACAGTGCGCTACTACTGTGAACCATTCTCGGGCACATGATTGTTGTATTCACAACAGTCTAATGCTGATTCTTTTGTATTGTTAGTAATAGGTTCATTCCTTTTACAGATTGAATTAGCTTTGTAGAGCACGCGGTTTCGTCCGCTATTGTCTTGTGCTCCACAACATTATTGACATGTATATTTTGCTATACTTAATCTGATAACAGCTCTGTTGTTCTATGTTCAGATTTGTGTCGATATTGCTATGCTTTTCTTCATTCTGTCTGACTCTCTTATTGCTTAATCTGGTAATCTGTTCTTAGCGAATTATTATTAGTCTATTTGTTGACGAATAATATTTAGTCTTGCCTTTCGCGACTGATTATCAGCCGAGCTCAGTCTAGCTCTTCGCGAATCATTCGTGACTAATAATTTGTCTAGTTGTTCGCGACAAATTATTCTTCTGATGTTTTGTTAATGTTTGGCTACGTAATCAGATCGACCATGATTTCTATCACTAATGTTCTGTTCGTTTCTAATAGGTGTAGTCATGCTTAGGGAAAGAGTAATATAGCTCATTCCGCTGCGCACGAACACTTTCTGTTCGAGTTCGTTTCTCGTTCGAGTTTCAAGTTTGCTTCTCTTCGTGTTCATTTTCTTTTCGAGCTATTTTTTGTTTCTCACACTCACACACCCTCTTTCTCCAACACATGATCCTCACCCAAAAACCACAAGCCTCGGACACCAAGGCAGAATACACCTCATCAACATGTCACCCCTATCGCGCACCTCCACCAACCTCAACATGTCACCCCTATCGCGCACCTCCACCACCCTCAACATTCTCTATAGGCCAGGCTCATGGGTCTTAGACATCGAATTAGGCATGTTCGTCAACAAGAAACCAAGTGTGTCACCCATTGGCTTGGGTGTGACCCAGTCATGGGTGTGGCGACCTCTTGACCGATGAGTACTTAAGGGACCGCACCAAGGCATAACCTACCTTGCCTTCCTCATTTATGCTTTCTCGAGCTTTGTTGCTCTCTCGCATGTGCTTCGCAGCTTTCTATTGCTTCCAACATATGTCGTCCAGTCCTTCCATTGAGCATAGCTTGAGAGCCTTCACTCTATCGCACGACCTAAAGGTATGTCTAGTTTTCTGCCATTTTTAAAAATTATGTTTTAATTACAATTAAGAATTTAGAAACTCTAGTATGTTTAGGAAAGCTAAACTATGCCAGACATACCTCCCACACCGAGCTATGCCCGGCATAGGTCTTGAGAAAGCTATGTCAGGCATAGCTTGGCTGGGAGCTATGTCGGGCATAGCTCTCAGCCCGAGCGATGCTGGGATTGCTCGAGCTAGGAGCTATGCTAGGCATAGCTCTCAAAATGAACCATGTCTGGCAAAGCTCGATGTAAATGTTATGCTCAACATACCTCTCTCCTGAGCTATGCCACTCATAGCCCAGGGTGAGAGTTATGCCTGGAGCTATGCTTGGCATAGCTCTGAAAACCAGCTATGCTTGGCATAGCTCTCACGAAGAGTTATGCCCAACATAGCTCTATTTGCGAGCTATGCTGGACATATTCCACGGCCGTGTTTATGCCATGCCTTGTTCTACAATTGGTAAAATTGTAATTAAAAGCATTAAAAAGAGCATGCACAACTCCATGTTCAAGTAGAAATATACAACACAATAGATACACATGAAACATTCGACAAGGCAACTTTGCAGAAGGTATGTAGATGAAATGTGACCCAAGATGCATATGGTTGAGTCCCATCTTGATGTAGTATTGACACTAATCATAGCATAAACCTTTGTTATGTCAAGGCTAGAAAATAAAATTTGATGGGGTTTCTCCCTCACTGCTTAGATTATCATTATAATGGAGGCTACTTTTTTGGCAATGACAACAATAAAACTAGGAAATTCTCTAACAAACTATACGAGCCTCTAGGGTACTATTGTAATATAGTCTCAAAAATTGGAACTCTAAAAAGAATTAGAACTTTTTAGGGTATAGACTAAACTAGGAGGTCCAAATTATAACCATAATATATACTTCGTGAGTGAAACAAAGCATACTAAAATTGTGAAATTAGTAGGAAATTATATGAGCATGATGTACAACTTGGAAATAAAAAACGTGTATAGAATTTTCTAAATTAGAAGATGTGATACACCATGTAGGATGTCCATAAGTATAACCATATATACACTTCAAGGGTGAAATGTAACATATAAAAACTATATTGAATCATAGAAAAGTTATTAGCATGACATTTAGAACTATGTACCATGTGGTAGGAGATTCTTTCAAAGGTCTATCACTATGAGCTATGTAGATAGCCCACAAAAAAGTTTAGCCCTTAGAACTTGCAACAAACACAACCATTGGCAAAATTTGAAGGACGGTCATAAAAAAGAATGGCTTTCTTTAAATAGTGTAAGCACATGATAATGGACGAGTGATGCTAAACATTATTGCCAAAGAGAATATTGCCAAAGAGAAGATTGACATTATGTAAACAGAGGATGGAACTTTTATTTAAAGGACAACTTCTATTGGGATGATAGAACCCTCTTCATGAGAAAAGATCGTGTCAAGATTCTTGTGAGCAAGGTAGCTTTTACACTTGAAGTACTATGAAAGTTTATTGGTAAGTTCCAATTGGCACGATTGGAGGCTCTCTCCTCCACTGTTCATCAAGAATCTTAAAGGTAAATTTATCACATTCTGCACTGTCCTAGAAAGCTCATGTTTTAACTACAATCTCAATATTTATTAAATTGAGGAGAGGTGTGGAAAGAACGCTAAGGATTGATGCCATTCAAAAGTGTTTCAAAAAGGGCTAGCAACATTATGCCCATGTGTCAAAGATAGAGCAAATGACTAAATATTTAAGTCTTTCTTAGCTATGAATATATTGAGCTTTGGGTATATAAAAAGAGGAGAGTTAAAGATTGCTCTAGAAAATCGAAGGGATTTAGAGTCGATGAACATTCATTTGGAAAGTTTCAAGTGAAGTAACATAAGATATCAATAGATTTTACCTAGAATTTTTAGCATTTAAGGACTCTTGAAAGAGTAACTACCATCATAAAAATCAACAATTTCATCAAAAGTGGCATGGGTTAGAGGAGAGGCGAAGCTTTCACAAATTTAGACAGGTAAAAAATTAGAAGAGATTTTTAGTGTTGATCCATCTTCTCAATAGCAGAGACTATGAACTATACCAATGTGATTTGTACTGAAGAAATCTAGGTTGATTAACCCACCAAAGTTGACAAGAGCAATGTGCAACTCCTAGTACAATAAAATTTTACCTTTATTCTAAACAAGATCTCCTGAATTTTGTGTATGCTACTATAGAGAATAGATTGAAACCTTGTAGGAAAACATTACATAATAAGAAGCTAGATTACGTTTAATGATCTATACTCTAGTCAGGCATGTGATGAATTGAGGAGCCCATAGGCTAAGGAAGCTATCCAATAACAAAGTAAACTTTTGATAGAAGGAAAAGGAAATATAAGGAGCATCTTAAATTTCAACATCATGACATTTGGGGAAGGATATTGAATCCAAGTCAGATCCAATCAAGATGAAGATGGTCATGGCAAAGGGCAAAGGCCTAAATTCTATGATAAATACAAATAGAGACAAAGATTTGATATAAGCACTAGCAAGACCTAAAGGAAGAAGGCATTGTGTAAGGAATTTGAAGTAGGGAAAGGGAGACAAAATGCATAGCACAAAGGCTCGCTAGATAAAGTAAAAAAGAAAAGGAAAAAGAGTGGCTTTGACAAATACCATAAGCAAGAGCAAAAATGGAGTTGATACTATGAAACATACCTTAAATGAGGCTTTTGCATAAATTGCACAAAGAGAAAATAATAAAGTAGGCCAAAAGGCCTTTTTTTGATCAAGAGGGAAGATAGTCCCAATCAATCCTCTCAAAAGTTCCATTCAAATTCATAAATAGATGAATCCATCACATCTTAATGTTCTTTTTTTTAAACTCGAGAGCCAACTCATTATTGCAAAAATGAACCCAACAGGCCGGGGGGTTGACTCTGTTGGTTAGCTTGGCATCCAAAGTTTCTTTGGTCCCAAAGTTCGAACCTCTCCTTGGAAATGAAGAAGCATTATTGCAAAAATGAGCATTAAGACTTCAGTGTTCAATTGCTTGTGGACTTTGTAATATTCAAATTGAGTTGAGTAAATCCAAAGAATGCAAAATATCTCTCATAGATCAAAACTACTTGTCACCTAGCTCGACTTAGATATGGGCTCAAATCAGCTAGTTGTTGCGAATTGGGGATACCTTGGAACCTTGTGCTCCATATTTGGCTTGGCCTTAGCTTGTGGTGGATGTCCAATGTAAATACTTTGCATTAAATGATGCTAGTGCAAGTAACTACACATGGGACAAAACTGGGTTGAGCTAAAAGCCGGTTGGAGCTTTTTGCTAGAGCCTATTGCAAGCCAGAGCATTGGTGGTGTCCCACAAATCTAAGAGTGAAGAATGATACCACCATTTTGAAGAGATGGTAGTATCATCCCCTATCTCCATTACATGGTTGGTGCACCACAAATCTAAGGGTGGGGAATGATACCACCATTTTGAAGAGATGTTGGTATCATCTCCCATCTCCATGAGATGGTTGTTGCTCCACCATTGTCATGACTGCAGTGGTAATAAGCTCATTCTATGCTCACACTTCAAGTAGGGCTTGGTGTGTAGGCCTAGATCCCCTTCCCCTTTAGGCACGGAGCTCAAGGTGGCATTTAGATTTACCCAACAAAATATATGAAAATGCCACTTCAAGATGATAGTATCATTCCCCATCTCCATCAACATACGCTACTCCACCAATGTCATTGCATTGGTGGTGCATAATATGCTCATCCCATGCTCACACTTCAAGTAGGGCTTGGTGTGCAGGGGTAGATCCCCTTAAGGCACTCACCTCAAGGTGGCATTTAGATTCACGCAACAAAATATATTGAAATGCCAAAAGAAAAAAATAGAATGAAAGACAATGCAAAATGAAACCCTTAGATAATAATAGGAGACAAATGGGGCCATGCATTTAGGTGCCTGGCCATGGCGGCTGAGTCTCCAAAGTATTAGTATATTTTTGTTGCTGTCGATACTACTACGACTAGTAGTGATAGAAGAGGAGGTAGCGACGTGCTGCTGTGCATGAGTCGTGGGAAATTAGTCGCCCGCACTATCACCCACTTATGATTCTCCTTGTAATTCATTCGTACTTGAACAATCTCTTGTTTGTCAGCAAAATTTAAGTCCACCCACAACCATCCTGGCCAATACTTCCTTGCAAAAAGCTTCAAAACGCTTTAATTTTAGCTACCCAAAAATGAATTGTTTAATCTTTTCAAGTGGGATGTTTTGTGAATCTGTCTTAAATGTTTGTGGGCTGTGGAAAATAGTAGTCAGCTAACATTCTGAGATCATTAAGCATCCGAGAATCCTTGTGAATATACTGCTGTGGGGGTTGGGGGGGGGGGGGGGGGTTTATGCTTAGCTGCAGCTCATACATGGAATAATGGCTGACTAAAAATCTTACGTATACGTAGGAAGTGGAGTAATATGCATAGACAAGCAGATCGTTGGTAATAAACACTTTATTCGTCTTAGAAAGACTTTTGTTTTCACTGCAGCAGCATCGTCGTTGCTCTTCTGGATCACTAGCTGTGTTGTAGCTGGTTGGATATATGCTGCTTCGTGTCGTCAGATCTTTCTTTTCCTTGCCTGCAGCCTTTGAGGCTTGCAGACGTGGTTTGGCACCTGCAACAGCAGCCCCAGGTCTGGACGGTTCTTTTTCGGATGATCACATCAATTGCTAATTGTAATCGGGTGCTAAAGGAATCAACAACAACTGAGATCAATGAACGATATGAAGTAACAGATAGCTGAAGACAGAGGTTGCGTTTGCTTTCCAAATGAAAGTTCAATTTGCTTCTAATAGTATGGGATGATGGTATAAATTTTCCCGGATCAAGGCTGCAGGCAAGATGCTGGAGATAAGTGAGAACATTATCGAGATCTCCGCAAAGGTGATTTACGTTATGAGATCCTTTCATGTTGTTGTGATGATCAGGACTCAGTCAAATGCATGAAATTTTCTCGCTAGAACTCTCACGACGTATCCGATTTTGCTGCCCATTTGTGAATTTTGATCTTATTGAACCTTGATAATGCCTATTCAAGCTTTACTCCAATCTGTACTTACATCATTTGACACATGTCGTAAGATCCAAAAACGAAAGCTGTTTCTAGGACGCTTAAGTAATGTCTATCATATCATATTTACCTTAATTGATTTTCTGCGTCTCTGCAAAACGAGGCCGATTCTGCCTGATCGTGCAAAGGTTCGCAAATTGAACATTGAAATATCAACCTTCTGTTATTAACTGAATGGTTCCAGACTGGAAGTAAACAAATGTGTGGCAGTATGCTTCCAGACTCTAGTTAATAACGATCTCCCTTTGGTGGTAGGGTGATACTGATAGTTGCCATTCGTGCATCAGAAGATCGAAGCAGTACCATCTTCAAATATTGTCTGTATTCAGAGTGCTTATGCAGTTAGTACCGTATTAGCACTAGTAATACTTTGTCCTCTAATTTCGGAATGATAAGTTTTCAAGCTCGACTGTTTTGACCCAAAATTGTATCGCAAACACCGTGGTTCCTGGAACGATCCTAGATTTTGGATCGTTCGTAAACAGACGTTTAAAATTCTGAGATTTTTTCCGTGAAGGGTTTTTTAGGCAAATCACAAGAAACTTGCCAAGGCTATTAAAGATGCCCTGCCTTATAACAGGAAGAACTTCGACCAAGTTCAGCTTAACTTCTGCGGGGGGATGGAGGCAATCTGGTGGTAAGCACCCCACGTTCACATAATGCAGACCTGAAACCTGGATGGTTTCGTTGAATCCGACACGACAGAGCGTTGTGGGCATTGCGCATAGGAGGAACTTGCATGGATACTGTGATGGGATCGTTGTCTGAGCTGAGAACTTTGTTGCCAACAACGATAGCTATGACTGAATGGTGGGCAGAAAGAGTATGTGGTTCCTGATTCATCGATCAGCAGCCGCTTGATTGGGGCAGAGCACAAATAGTCATGTTATGTATGTTACGGCAAAAGCATGGAGAAGAAGAAACACCCTGGTGCAAAAGCATGAGCAAGCTTTCAACTTCTTCATAGACTTTCATCTCGTTGTTCCCAGATACGTCAACAGACGTCTAGCAAAACTAAGCCCCCAAAACAAATCCTGAAATAGGTCGTGGATCACAGCGAACGGCTGTCAGGAACTTAGTTTCAAAACCAAAGTTGGTCAGAACGTAGTTCCGATGCAACATAGTTTTGATCCTTTTCCTAAGATAGAAATATGATGTAGAACTTTTCTCTTTCACATTCGATATGTAGATTAGCTTGCGTTACGCATAACCTTCGAGTCTGCATTGCAGATTACAGGAATTGAATTGGTCTACTAATTACTGCAACAGCAAGCCAGGAAATCCTAATACACATTCCCCTAATCTGCATGAGCAGCAATACTAAGAGTCCTGCTCATATACGCTGAGGTCAATAAGGGAATGTGTTCAATCGCTATGTATCAACACAAGTCATCAATGTAATCGCAGACAGAAAATTGATAATATCAGTTTTATCAGGAAATGCTATGCTGAGGCACAATAAATGAATAGGTGCTTCAGTTAGATTCGAGTTATGGAAAGATCATTCCATTTGAGCTATAGTATAAACCACTAAAACTCCAATCTAATCCATGTTGGAATATTTCAGAATACAGAGAGTCTAATGAGTCAACAGTAAATAACATCGTCCAATTTCAAAATTATTTCAAATTATGAATCTCTGCCCTACAATGTTACTCTGGCGTTCTGCTACCCAATTCCTGTCCTGATTTGCACTTTCAAATGACCTTTTTGAATATGGTCAGATAATTTAGAGATGAATAGATACAATTGGCATAAATATAAGAACTGTTTCCCACGTCTGCTGAAACTGTTTGTATATTCCGCAGGTAAAATTCTCCAAGCTAATTTTAAGGGAAGCTGAACTGTAAACAAGAACTCCTCTCCTGAGACTTGAATATGATCTGAAAGAGATATGAACCAATGGGTAGTGAAGAAGTTCATCCAACTGTGAACGACATCAAAGAGCCAGAACATTTTGCTTTAGAAAGCAGAAAAGGGAAACAGTTTCTCGTGGGCTGAATCCTTAAACGTAGTCATTGAAGACATCAATGGCGATGATGACCCATCAACCTCCCCAGAAGCATCTTGTAAGGTTCAAACAATTGATTCCAAAGAGGAAGAGGATTCGCCCGCCATTTCAAGTCCTGAAGGTATTGGTTTTTATGGTACATGAGTTGATATCTTGCATGACTATACTCCTTGACTTGAATCTGTTATTCCAATTTCCAATGTCACGTTGCTTTTGAAAGCAGCAGGGCTTTAAATGTTACCAATTTTGTAGCATGTTTGGATAATGATAAATTATATGCACATACAGCAATTTTTGTTAATCAAAGCTTCAGTTTAAAGGGGTTTGGGTAATGTCTGCAGGCGAGCTTGCCCTTTTGAAGGGCAGCTCATGCATTATCAAGTGTTAATAGGAGACTAGCCCTAAGCAAGTTCTTCGACCTAAAAGGTAATCGATTGTATCTTTGCTTTTTCATGTGAGTTGTAAACCTATTGATCAACAGCATAGAGCTAATTGATTATTAATTATTATGCAAGAGTTTCCTATCAACTAGTGAAATAACCGATTCACTGATAGTATTGTTTTGGTTTTTACAGGCAACATCAATGTCTTTGTAGAATTCGACCTCATTCTCCTGATGAAAAAGAAGCTCCAGTAGGTCTTATTCTAAAGTCACTAGAAGATGAAATTGAAATTACTTCTGGAAAGATGAAAAGAAACTATCGATTCGATAGGATTTTCGAACCTTCATCTTCACAAGGCAAGTTTCATGATGGTTTTACATTGAGGTTGAATTTCTGAGCAATGTAGTTCCTGATCCCATTCAATAAGTGTCAATTAAGTGCCATCAAAATGCAAGAAGAACTCAACTATTGCCTATCTTGTGCTCAGATGACGTGTACTCAGAAGTGGAGCCGATTGTAAGATCAGCATTGGATGGGCACAACGTTTGCATCTTCGCATACGGGCAGACTGGAACTGGAAAGACTTTCACAATGGTACTTTGGCAGCCAACTAGGAATTTGAACAAGTAGGATTTTGTCAGTATACTTGCATAATTTTGCTTGCTGCAGTTGCATAAATGTGTAGCGGCGATCTTTCAATGGTTGAGCATATCACAACCAACCTTGTCTGCACAAGTGCAGGAAGGGAAGCAATGGCAACCCTGGAATTATACCTCGAACCTTCCAGCACATGTTCTACGAAGCATCAAGGAGAGAGCAGCGTCAGATATAGCTTCAGCTTGAGCATGCTTGAAATCTATAGAAATTCTCTGCGGGATCTACTTGTGCCTCGTTCTAGAGGGACGACCGATCCTCATGGAAGAAGGTATCTCTCGATGCATAACCAAATTTGCCATGTCTTAATTGCATGCAATTTTAGTAACAATTAGGCAGCTGTTTTTATGCTGACACGATCTATTGCTATCTTTTGTAGTCTATACATTCAAATGGCTGGTCCGAGCATCGAAGTTGAAAACTTGACAGAGATCACCATAATAAGTGCAAATCATGCAAAGTTCTTGTATCACAGAGCAACTCGTGTCAGATCAACTTCGACTACAACAGCCAATGAGACTTCAAGCAGTCGCACTGGTACGCATGCATTAAGTGTTGGATCCAATCGCCGTTTCAACTGTTCATCTGAACTGAGTTTTCAAAAAGCAAGTAAATCTGTCGTACTTTGAAGAGACTATTTTGTTTAGTGAATGGCAGACTATTTTCTTTATGCAAATTAGTGAATGTAAAAGTATTGCTGCAATCTTTTTGCCCATTTGTCGTCATCATTGTTCGTGTTGTTGTACAAAGGAGAGTGACTAAGTTTTTTTTATGTTGGTTTGGCTTTGGCAGTCTTGTACGTATCTCTATCACTCGCACTTTCAGTCATGATCTTGAAAGCACCAGTACTAGCAAGCTTGGCTGATTGATCTAGGAGGAAGCGAACGCTTCAGTAAGACCAAGGCCCATGGCCGCACTTTGGAGGAAGGAAAATTCATCAATGTTTCACTGTGCGCTTTGGCCGATGTCATAAGCGCTCTTCAAACCAGACAGCCTCACATCCCTTACAGGTCAGTTTCCATCGACAATTCTATTAAATTCATTGAGGTTTCGGTTCATTCAGAAATTTACATTGCAGACGCAATTGCAAGCCCAACCTCTTGTGGATATAATCAGTTGGTATTCACAGTGCCCTGCTTGTTCACGAGACCTCAAAAGAAGAACATTTATGTTTTGCAGGAATAGCAAGCTCACTCAACTCCTAAGAGGATAGTCTTGGTAAGAATTCTCATGCTACTTGTTTTCTCTTAAGCAAGAACTGGATATCTAACCCTACTTTCATATATACAGCTGAGCATATTCTTTATAAAACCATTGTTCATGAAGGATCTGAATGATGCTCAGCCAATCAAAATGCTCCAATACCATTCAAGAGAAACAGAAAATTCCAAAATCTATCTTACTGGTTGCTTCTCTGACACGTAGTAGATGAAAAGTAATGTAAGTGATCAACAACAATTTCAGGAATGGATTCGAAGACGTTGGTTCTGGTGCACATAAGTAGCAAAGAGGATGATCTAGGGGATACACTATGCTCTCTCGACTTTCTTCCAGGGCACTAGGTGTCCATTGAGAAAGGACTTCTCTGAGGTTCGGTGAACCGTTAAGAAAGGATCCCGACTGCTCTCTTTTTTATATGGGAGCATTCTTCTGCA